>JAODAL010002729.1:0-189177 GCA_025379985.1 Phyllomedusa bahiana
CACCTGAGGGGGGAGAAAGTACATGCACATTTTTTTAAACCGGCGTTTACCGCCTAATAATGAGTGTCATGGGGCCAGCGAGCTCCTAAAACTCAGCATTTTACGGGTAAGGGAAACAGCGCGGAAACCGCAGTCTACACAGCTTTTGCTGCCCCAGCAAGGGTCATAATCATTACGTTCCCCTTTAACCCTTTATCTCTAAAGCCCGGTGTCGCTGTTTAACCCCCTAAGGGACCCAGCCTGTTTTGACCTCCTGACACAGCCCATTTTTGAAATCGACTGTGTCAATTTATGTAAATAACTTTTTGACACTTTTACCTTTTCATGTGATTCAGAGATTGTTTTCTCGTGACACATTTGGCTTAAAGTAGTAAAAAAATTTTTTATCCATACAATCCTTTGTTTGTTTGTGAAAAAATCAAAATTTCATAAAAATTTTGGGAAAAATTACGATTTTGAAAGTTAAAAAATTTTTTTTGCGTGCAAGACAGATAATTTTCACCACAAAATAGTTTTAAAACTAGCATCTACCATTTCCACAAAGGGTTTGGCATCATTTTTTTTAAAGTCTTTTTTTTTTTTTTTTTTTACACAAAAGGGGCTTAGAAATTTAGTGAAATTTTCTCACTTTTTCAAAAAATTTTTGTAATATACATTTTTTAGGACCACCCAGTTCTGACATGGATTGAGGGCCTGCATTTAATCCCCCCAAATGACCCACTAGAAACTAACCCCTAACGTTTTTACAACACTATTTGGAAGTTTGAAACCCCTTCAATATTTCACAGAAATTAAAGCAAAGGGGAGGTGAAATTTCAAAATTTCACTTTTTTTTGCAATTTTCAATATTATCCTTAAATTCATTGGAATACGGTAAATGTGACTGGGGTAAATGAAACTAATATCAATTCCCCCGGGTCTGCCTTTTTTAAGATATCCCAAATGTGGCCCATGCATTTTTTGGCTCACCCATAACCCCAAATAGGAGGAGCACCTACTTCCTGGGCTCATTTTAAATACAAATTTTATTGAGGCCCATTTCATTTTTTGGGGACCCCAAGGTCTAAAACTTAATAAACACCCCAAAATAGACCGCATATTGGAAACTAACACCCCTTAAGAATATATCCGGGGGTAAAGAGTTATAGACCCCACAGGTGATTCACAAAAATTTTTTTTGCATAAGGCTGTAAAAAAAAAAAAAATTTTTTTTTTAAAATCTGCAATTTTAGCTTAAAATTTTCATAATACAAGGAACCTGGAAAAAAAACCCTAAAATTTTGTTAAGAAATTTTTTCCAATTGGCAATACCCACATTGGTTTAAAAAACTGCGTATGGGCGCATGGCGGCGTATGGGGAGGGGAGCGCTATTTGGTTTTTGGGAAGCAGATTTGGTGGGGCCCAAATGTTCATTTGCAAACCCCCCCCAAAGTAGCAGAACAGGCGAAACCATCCAAGTCCCCCTTTTTGGGATCAACACCCACGGGGACTCTCCAGGTGTACTTCTTTTTGGATGCAGGGGGTTTCCAGTTTTTTTTTAGCATGGGCAAAAAAGGGGAGGAAAAAGCAGTTCGGCCATTGTTTTTTGAGTTTAAATTTTTTCAGCATTCCCCGTGCAATGAAATGACGTGATAATTTTACTAGGGGGGTCGGAAAATTACAAAAAATATAGTTTATATATTTTTTTCTGTTTTATTATTTTTAACACAGTAAAATACTCAAAAAAAAATTGCGTTTTTAGTTGTCCTATTCTACAGCCAAACTTTTTATTTTGCTTGTGCAGAGCTGTGAAGGGGCTTTTTTTTTTTTGGGGATGATTTTAAGTTTTTATTGTACCATTTTTAAAGGTTTTTCTGAATTTTTGAAAAAAATTTACAACCCCTTGGTGTGTTTTTTATTTTTTATAGCGTCACTGTAAGGAAAATATACAGGGGCTTTACCAGCAGGTCAATACATTACACCGATATCCAATTTGTATATTTTTTATGTTTTAAAACTGCTTTTTTACAATAAAACACTTTTATAAACCAGGAAAATACGTTTTTGCATCGCCATAGTCTGAGGCCATAACTTTTAAAATTTTTCTGTGCTTGGAGCTGTGTGGGGACTTTTTTGCGAAAATGAGTTGACTTTTTTATAGTATCATTTTTGGGGGGACAAGGCTTTTTGATCGTTTTTAAATCCATTTTTTGGGGCCAGGTGAAGAAAATACTCAACCGATATGTTTTTATTTTTATTTTAACAGGGCTCCCCGTCAGTATCCTGATAGTTAGCTTACCTTTGGGTCGCTAACATTATGGCGATACCTTTTATATATTTTTTTTATGTTGAAGCACTTTAAAAAGAAAGAAAAGGTTTTTTTAGTTGAAAACAATATTTATGCATCGCTATCTTCGAAGCTATAATTTTTTTATTTTCCTTATACAAGCATAAGGATTTTTTTTGGGGGGAAACTGACGTTTAATTGTACAATTTTGGGCGTTTCTAGGATTTTTGATCACTTTTTATTCCATTCTATTGCGCGGATGAACAATAATCTTAAATTTCTTGATTTTTTTTTTTTTTTTTTTTTTTTTTACGGCGTCACCGTGGGGTTTTTTTTAACATGAAAGATTTATAGGGCAGGTCGGAAACGCACGCGGCGATCCCAATAGGGGATTTTTAATTTTTTTTTATCTTTTTTGGGGGCTTTTGGGCGGTTTGTAAAGGGGAAAAGGGGGCAGTGTACGTATTTTTTTTTTTATTTTTCGGTTTTGTTTTTACTTGTTTTTTCATTTTTTTTACTTTTTCACATTTTTTTTTTCTTTTTCCCCATAGGGATTTAAATAGAATCTTTAGACTCCATTCAATAGGAACATTCATATTTTTTTCATACTTTTTCCAAGCAACTGCAGTCACGACCGGGAAACCCCACAGGGCACGGCCGAGCAAGGACGTCACAGACAACCCAAAGGGCATTCTCTGCCCTCCGTGCGTCTGCAGAGGCAGGAGCGCCGGACGTTCGATCCGGCGCTCTGCCGCCGACCCCTTTTAAAAAATCGACGTCCGATAATTAAGGGGTTAACCCCCCCCCCCCCCCCGGGGGGATCGGGGGGCGGGGCCCATGGGCGGGGTGTCACGTAATATACAGCAACACCCCGGCCCCATCGGGCCCAACCGCTTTTGAGTTCGCCGACCTCAACTACCATACATCAAGGGCTGAAACCCCCCAAAAACCTGGACATAGGATACGTCAAGGTCCTTTAAGGGGGTTTAAAATTCCCCTCAGCGATGCCCTCAACAGGGCTCACTAGGAAAAGCAGAGTTGAAATCAGCACTGCCAAAGGCTTTGGAGTCGCAAGACCCGACTCTCAATTTCCCAAACCTACATTTTCCCGACTCCCCATACACGGGGCATGTTTTAAGTATAAATTTACTGTTTAAAATGGAACATCAGCTGTTTATCCCCTTATGATACAAAAAACAAGCATTTAGGAAGAACAGACACTGACAACAAAGGGTAACATGTTTTGCTCTTTTTGAACACTTGTGGGTAATTTAAGAAAAAGCTGTATTGTACCAAGTCCCTCCCCCACCAACATTGGAATTGTAGAAAGCCTGGGATCGATTTTGGTCAAACTCTTGAATCTATCAGAGCCCTTCAGGCATGCAAAAGCCAAAGGTGGGTTTTTCCCAAAAACCCAACAAAATAATAAAAATTTACATTTTGATTTTTAAACAAAACATAACTAAGCAGATTCAAAAACTTTCAATCAAATTTTTTTATAAATAGGGAAGATGAAAAGTATTAAAATTACAGACCCATTACAAAGCTGTATTGGAAGGGGGAGATATGGAGCCTGAAAAATCACAATTCAAAACCCTTGTTACATTTTTCTTGTCAGTGGGGAAAATAATTTATTGGGGGCATGACTTAAAACCAAAAAATTGTAAATATGCAAAAAAACTGAGGAACATTTGTGGGAGTCTTTTTAAATTTTTTCTGAGAAATAGAAAACGCTTCCATCAGATCCTGCATACATACCTCACATCGATCACATTTTTCCAGGCAGAGAACGGCCTCTCTACACTAAATTGGGTTGGGGGCAAACGCTGACCGCAGGGGCAACTCCTAACAAAGTCAGAGTATAAAGGAATTGCCTCACCACGTCAGTTTTTTTATAATGGGTTTAAAAACCCTACTTCTTTGAAAACGGGGAAAAATTAAACGAAAATTTTCCAGGGGGCAGAATCTTTCCCCTGGGGGGAGCGCTTTGTCTGCTCCAAGTCATCAATTACACCCTCATGTGATGAGGCTGAAGATATGGGCATAGCACGGCCGGACCCAATTCCTTGCTCTTTGCATCGAACTAACGGCCAAATTTTTATTTAAAAATTTGGGAATCGGGGGTCAGTCCATTTTATACAAATCCCCTCCCAAAATACCACCGGACTCCGACTCCACTCCCCGTAAACCTCCCACACCCTGAACCGAGACCCTCAGCAAACAGTTAATCTTGTTGGATCAGGGTTTACCCCCTTTTTTGACTTTTTTAAAATGATCTAACCAATTCCATTATTGGAGTTTGCCAATGAGGTGCTGCTCATTACTGAGGAGAGGACACCAAGGGGGCCCAAACCAAATTTCCACCGGGAGATCATTGTGGAAGCTACGTTTTTAATTCAGGGAAATTTTTGGAAAAAGTGGGAAAAAAAATTTTGCCTTACGGGCCAAAACCGGAGGTGGGATAAATAAAAAAAACATCTTAAAGCTCCTACTTCTTCAGCAACGCTCCTTTTATTTGTTTTTTTGGTTTTACTGCTCAGTTTATAGTTTTATTTCGTTATGGCAGAGAATGGCTGCTGCATTCATTTGCTATATTTGGTCATTTCTTATGTCTTTGACTTTTATTACAAAGGGATTTTTTTACCTATTTAAAAACCAAAAAAGATCGGACCGTAAGAAGTTGACAATTCCGCGGTTTTTTTATTAAACCCCCAACACGTTTAACCTAAATGATCTTTAAAACATATTAAAAAGAAAGTAACCAAACTCTTGGGCTTAATGTGACATAAATCACCTGTATGCCCACCACACAAATAACAAAAACCTACAAAAGGCATGTATGGGCTATAAAAAAAAAATATTACGTAATAAATATGAAAGATATATTCATTTACTAGGATAAATTACCATCATAAAATCAGAAAGGGAATAAGACAAAATAAATCAAAATATACCTTGATGATTTTGCAAATTTTCCCACCTACAAAGAAGGGAGAGGTCTGTATTTTTTATCGTAGGTACATGCCAACTGTGAGGGACAGAAAATCACATTGTATGATTTTTAAATAATTAGAAATTTATTGTACGACATAGGTATTTCATCACCTACCAAGAATTCTGCCTCTCACACACCTGTGAGTTTTTCTTTAAAGGGATTTTGTCAGCAATTTTTTATTTTTTAACTTATTAAAACAAGCCCCTGATCCATATTCTTTTCTTCTTAGCCATTTTTATTTTCTGATTGGAGATTTCCAATCAACATTTATTATGATTTTGGGGGACAGCTTTTTTGCCTTCACTGCTTAAAAACATTTAAGAGACTTTACAGCACTTCATGCACATAGAGCCGTAACTGGATTTATCCCATTGACTTTTTGAGAGTTTTCTAAATTTCTCAGACCCGGGAAGAAGTCATGTCAGGGAGGGGGGGGCTTGACTATTTCCTTTTAGGCGTGGGAACCGCTTTCCATAACATTTGGTTCCCCTTCAGTTTTACCCTCTTTTAACTGATAAAAGCCGACTTTAAAAAACTTTCTTTACAAACCCGGGAAATGTTAGACTATTAAAAAGGCCTAGGGCCAAATAAAAAATGCAGGGTTTTAAAAAATTTTTTTTAAAATTGAAAAAAAGAAAAATAAAAAAACCTAACCAAAAAAATTTTTAAAAAAAAGTGTTTAACATAAAAACTGAAATTAAAAAAAAGTCGTTTTTTGATACCATTCCCTTTAAGATCCCTCCAAAATCGCACTCATCACCTTTTTTTTGCACCTTTTAACCGTTACCTCATAAAATACACCTGTTTCAACAATCCACATCCAACCCCCCCCATGCCAAAATACCAAAGGGTTGTCTAAGGAACCCGGGGAAAAAAGCAGGCCTGCACAAGGCTGGGATGAGCTACAGGACAAATTCTGCTGTTGCTTTAAAGGGTCTGCTATAGGGTCCTAAAGAAGCAGGATCTTCTTGTGTGTGTAGGCCTCATCAGCCATCTCCACCCACCAGCTGGAACCTGCAGAAGGATGAACAAATGCCGATATTGGTTAGAAATAGTGCCAAACCTCAGGAACACGTTTAATGAAAAACTGTAAAAAAAACCTATATACAAGCCCCAAAGCAAAAAGACTTCCGTTCGAGGGACGTTTTTGGGGGTCTTGCCAGCTCCCCCTCCTCGTGTTTTTGGTTTTTTTGCTGGTCCACAGTGACCTTGTTTACTATAAACCTTCAGGAACTGTCAGTCACCCAACACCTGCTGTGTAAAGACACAGATGTCTCGGGCTCTGGACCCTTTCCCTCTCTATTTTTAATCATTAGTTTGTGTTTAACGGAGATAAGAGCCAAAACCACGTTCTGTTTCCGTAATTCATTCCTGAACGGCTGATAATGTGATCTGAGTTGAGTGCAAATGCCTCAAGTCCCTCCGACGTGGTCTGCTTGGAGGCTGCTACACCCTCTCTATCTGCTCCTCTTGACTAAAGGCCTATCCACATTATCTGTGTGATCACAATGATTCATATTCGTACAGAGAAAAACCTCTGTGCAAAAGCAGAGGCGCGTGATGGTAAAATACGGGTCTGGAGCAGACTATGGGCAAAGTACTACAGATCAATATACTCCTAAGGGCCCGTTCACACGGCAGAGGACAAATACCAGTCGGTTTATCCGACCGGTATTTGTCCAGTTTGTGTGCCGTCCCCATGGCCGCAGGGGGTCGGCTTTTCTCCGCGATTCTCTCCCTTCACATTGACTTGTTAAGATTCTGTCCAAAAACCAGACGGAAGAATGTGCATGTTCAATGATTTTCGGGCACAGGGGACTGCTGCACGGGTTTTCCAAAGAAAGCCCCGGTGTGTTAGTTGGCGACCCGTGGTTTTTTTCAGACGGTCTGAAAACCCGTCCGCAAATCGGTGCTGTGGGGAGATGCCCTAATAGTTATTACTGACGAAGATCATTAACCTCCCTTACCGACATTTGGTCGTACTCATTACGCAATGTCGTGTGTAGGGGTTTCCCGCAAATTGCCGTATGAGTACATCAAGGCGATCTTGCGCGCTTCACAGGCGGAGCACGCACACGATCGCGGCATGGAACCCTCGTATATAAACCGCTGGCCAATCATGCCGCATCCCCACCCGGACTGAGCTCCGGCCGCGGGGATTAACCCCCATCGCCCCGATTCGCAGACATCCGCTGCTCGGGCCGGCAAGGAGTGAGCTCCTGCTGCCCGACTATCTACTGAGCTCCTACAGGCAGCCCGATGCCAAATGACAGCAATCCGGTTTGTCTGGTGACGTCACGATGCCCACATTGCTTTGGGGGCTGCGTGACTGACTGTTGCCATGGAGACCATCATACTGATATATGCTTTATGCTGATCTCCAATTGCATTGAAGATCCTGACTGATCGTTCCATTCAATTCCCCCCTGGGGAAAAGTGGTAAAAAGTGAAAAATGTAAAAAAAAAAAAAGTGTAAAAAAGTAAAACACCACAAAAATAAAAATAAAACACGTACAACGCCCTTTTTCCCCCTTTACAAACGGCCAATCGGCCCCAAAAAAGAATCAAAAATAAAGTACCCATATTTGGTAGCGCCGGCTGCGTAGCGACCCCACCCTATAAACCTGTCACGTTAAATAACCTGTACGTGAACCCGTAAAATACAAAAAACAGTCACAGAATTGCGATTTTTGTACATTCCTCAGCACATAAAATGGAATAAAAAAGGAGTCAAAAACTCATATAAAAGCCAAAGTTGTACCAATTAAAACGTTCAGTTCATCCCGCAAAAAAAAGTCCTTACACAGCTCTGTATACGGAAAAATTAAAAGTTCTGCTATTAGTAAGATAGCGATGCATAAAAATATTGTTTTACACAATAAAACACTATTTTTCAAAAAATTGTGCCTTTCAAATAAAAAAACTAATAAATTGGGTACATCACCGTATCCGTCTGCAACCCACATAGTAAAACTAACTTTACATAAACTGCATGGTGAACGTCTATTAAAAAAAAAAAATACTGCTAAGTATTGCAGTATTTTCTTCACCCTGCCTTCCAAAAAACAGAGTTAAAAAGCGATCATAAAGTTCTTGTCCCCCCTCAAAAATGTTACCAAAAAACGTCAACTCATCCCCAGCAAAATAAAAAGTCACTATACAGCTCCATAAACAGAAAAATACAAAAAAAGTTATTGGCTCTCAGACCCGCGATGATGTAAAAACGTGTTTTCCGTTTCAAATAAAAGTGTTTTTAATGTGTAAAAGCATTAAAACATGAAAAAAATATACAAATGTGGTATCGCTGTAATCGATCAACCTCTGAGTAAAACTAGCATGTCCTTAACCGCACAGTGACCCGATGTAAAAAAATAAAAAAAAAAAACCAAAAACAACCACCCCTTTACCAGGATTGCTTGTATTTTGTACAACAATGCCCTCACAAAAACCTAAATATAAAAAGTGATCACAGCATCACATGCCCCCCATAATGGTATCTATATAAAAACGATCAACTCATCTCGTAAAAAACACAGCCACAAGCAGCTCCATATAGCAAAAAATTAAGCAAAGCTATGGCATGTCAGAATACGACAACTTAAAAACCAACTTTATTATAAAACTCGCTTCTATTGGTAAAAGATAATAAAACATAAAAACAATATAAAATTTTATATCATTAGTAAAATTGTACCGACCCCCATAGTAAAGTTATCCCCGTCATTTATCCCGTATGGCGAATACTTTAAAAAATGAAGCCCATAAACAATGGCGAAAACTACGTTTTCCCCCTCCATTTCCATGGCCCAATGCTAAAAAAAACTACTGTGAACACCTGTGCGCGCCAAAATGCACAATACAACCCTTAGAATGAAGATCCCTGAGGGGTGTTTGAATCAAAATAGGGTAAACTTCTGGGAGGTATTCACCTGTTCTAGTACTTTTGGGGCTTATGTAGATGCGACAAATTGGCCCCACCAATATCTGTGCGCCAAAACCAAATAGCCGCACCCCTCCCTTGTACCCCTGCCATGTCTCCCAAACAGGCAGTTTAACACTCCACAAGTAGAAGTATAGTCCGGAACTTGGAAGAAATTGCGTAACCAATTTTGGGGCTTTTTTTTCCAAGTTTCCTTTGTAAAAATTAAACATTTTCAGCTAAAATCGCAATTATTGGAATAAATATATATATTTTTTTATTTTCTAAGAGCCAGAATGCTAAAAAAATTGTGAAAAGCCTGTGGGTCGATAACTCACAACACCTCTGGATATATTCCGTAAGGGGTGAAGTTTCCAATATGGGTCTCTTTTATAGGGGTATTTTATTAAGTTTTGGAACCTTAGGGTGTCCGCAAAACCTGGAAAATTGGCCCCTAAATAAATTGTAATGAAAATGAGGCCCCCGAGTCTCAGTAGGTGCTCCTCCTATTCTGGGCTCTTTGTGTGGATGAGCAAATAATGCACTAGGTCCACATATTGGAAATTATCTCTGGAACGGCGATGAAATCTGTTGAATCAATATTAATTTGCATTTCCCTGATCACATTTAACCGAATTCTTGTCAATAATGGATAAAATTTTTAAATCTGCAAAAGAAGTGAAATTTTGAAATTTCACCTCCACTTTGCTTTAATTCCTGTGAAACACCTAATGGGTTAATAAACTTCCTAAATGCGGTTTTGAATACTTTAAGGGGTGTAGTTTCTTAGATGGTCATTTATGGGGGTATCTAACATACAGGTCAATCAAAGTCACGTTAGAACTGGACTGGTCCCTAAAAATATGTATATTGCAAATTTTCTTGAAAATTTGAAAATTACTACTAAATTTATAAGTCCCCTAATGTCGTAAAAAAAAAAAAAGACATTTAAAAAAAATGATGCCAAACTACAGCAGACATATGGTAGATGCTAGTTATAAACTATTTTGAGTGGAATAACTATCTGTCTTACATGCAGAAATTTTTGAAGTTTGAAATTGGTAAATTTTTCACGATAATTTGATATTTTTCACAAATAAACAATCATTTTTTGGACCAAAATTTCTTACTATCTTATAGCACAATGTGTCACGAGAAAACAATCTTTGAATCACATGGATACGTCAAAGTGTCAAAAAGTTATTCTCACATAAAGTGACACATGACAGATTTAAAAAATGGGGCTCTGTCAGAGAGGCCAAAACTGGCTCCGGCAGTAAGGGGTTAAAGGGGTGCTCTGGGAGTTCAAAACGCTCGTTTGTCCAACATGGCATGAAGAGAAAAAAATAGGAAAATTAAAAAAGAGGATCATACTTGCCTCCTGGACACTCCAATTCAGTCCCATTGGGTGTCCTGTTCATCTTGGCTGTAGCAGTGAATGGTCATCATTCATGTGACAGTTGCAACCAATCACAGGCCACAGCATGCGACATTGTGGCCTGTAACTGTCTGCACCTGTCACGTGAACAGTGACCATTGAGTGCTACAGCCAGCAAGAACGGGGCACCCGCCAGGACTGAACTGGAGTGTCCGGGAGGCAAGTATTATATATAAATAATAGCCTCATACCTCCCGGACACTCCAGTCCTGGCGGGTGCCCCGCTCATGCTGGCTGTAGCACTGAATCGTCACTGTTCACGTGACAAGTGCACACAATTACAGGCCACAATGTCACATGCACATGTGGCCTGTGATTGGTTGCAACTGTCACATGAATGATGACCATTCACTGCTACAGCCAAGATGAACAGGACACACAATGGAACTGAACTGGAGTGTCCGGGAGGTATGATCCTTTTTTTTTTTTTCTTTTTTGTCACGCCCCATTGGACAAATGAACTTTTTGAACTCCCAGAGCACCCCTTTAAATCATAGGAAACACTTTAATATAACAGCAATGCTTGCCGCCAGTCTGGCACAAGATGCCCAGCAAACAACTCCTTATATTAGGGAAAGTTTTAGTTGGTTGCTCACTTCTGCTGCAGCAGCTATGCTGAGGAAAGTATTACATACAGCTGGGGCTTATAACAGGTGGTTCATTGCCGACATAATCAAGCATTAAAAAATCTCCTGTTATTTGCCGTTGGGACAGATCATCCTTTGACAAAGTAAAGTGCTTCAAAATATACCACAGATTGCAATAAGTGTAATTATTATTTTTTCTGTTCCTAGGTACAAGACAATTCTCCAGCGCAAAAAGCCGGACTCGAGCCATTCTTTGACTTTATTATTGCGATTGGACATTCCCGACTGGTAGGTGATGACTAATGCTAGAAGAACATACTCTCATTTACATATATTAAAGGGATGTTTTCATCTCAGGCATTTATAGCATGTCAATAGGATTGGCCATAAATGTCTGAGATGGGAACACCCCTTTAAAGGGTTTTCCCATCTGGCTGGCTGAGTCTGCACTTCGCATCCAGCTTCAGGCCGTGGGTGGTTCTACAGCAGTGACTGACATTTCAGCTCTGCTATTCCTAGCTGAGCCTGTTGGATGGGTTTTAACAGCAGGGCACAAGGCTATAGAGTTCTATAGTGTTAAAATGTGTTAGACAAACAAGCTCCTGTGCTGCTGATGAGGAAGATTTTAGGCCTGGATTCAATATTGATTAAGCGCTATAAATCAGCCGTGTGCACTAATCTTAAAGGAGTTGTCTCCCTTCAGAGTTTCAGAGAATGCATGAATGAAATACTCTGTCACTTCCTGGTTCAGACTGACTCATTTGCATAAGCTCCATGCTTGTACAGCTCTGTGCTCTGTTGTGCTTTCAGTTGCTAATTAGATCAGATTAGCTTCTCAAACTACTAACAGGACTTCTTATCTGATCCCCAAAACAAAAGCCCTAATTACAGTTCTGTTTATTTTACATAAATCAAGCTTTTTACTGCTGAGCAGCACAGGACACTGCCTGGACCTGTGTGATGATGTCACTCACTGTTATCTCATTGAACAAACAGCAGGGGTAGACTTGTTTACAGGTCAGTTACTGAGGGAACTGAAATAGCCAGGGAGGTCATAAATTCACTTGTATCTCCTTAGGGAAAACAGAGGAAAAAAGCAATATATTTGGAAAATGTCTTTATTTTGTGTTCCCTACAATTTGAAAGCTATTCTTTGTAGCGAGACAACCCCTTTAAGTATTCAAAATCCCTGCAGCTCCGCCACAAGGCAAATTAAGAATTACCAGTGCTCATTGAATTCAGTGGTTTGTCTACGGATTACTGGCCAGGTCTTTAACCCCTTAAACCAAACGCCTGAAAAGTCCTTAAAGGGGTTTTGCCACAAAGCGAGTTCCTTACCTCTTATCTGCTCAGGAGAGAAGATAAAGCATGCAGCGTCATAAACGGCTGCAGGGGTAAGAGGGAGGGAGCTGAGCAGAGAGTGAGGAAGCAGGGAGCGGCTGCAAAGTTTACTCAAATAATTACATTACAACCAGTAGATTCTCTATACAGCAAACAGCCTAATAAACTGCACTTTCTCCCCAGTCCCTTGCAAGCTCCTTCATCTTCCCTGTCAGCAGATAAGAAGTGCAAAAACGCCAGATCAGCTCCTGTCAGTGTCCTGGTCATGTCTAATGTAAACTGTCAGGAAACTAAGGGAATCTTAGTCAGGCTGTAGCTCTCAGAGGCTTCACTTTTTGTAATCACATATATTTAGAAAAGTGATTTAAATACCCATTTTGGAGGATCCCACATCAACATTACATTGTGGCAAAACCCCTTTAATGACCTGCACTTCAACACTCATAACTCTTATCTTTTAAGTGACACAGTTGTATGTGGACTTGTTTTATGCGGGAGAAGTTGTATTTTGGGGGGCATAGTTTAAGTTTACAAATAAATTCCTGCAGATTTTTTATTTATTTTTGGATTTTCTAATTATTTTTTTCACCATTCACATTTCACACTCGATAACCTGTTGCATGAAATCTACAGTTTATTATGGTCGTGTGGATACATAACATATGTAGGGTTTTGTTTTGTGTGATGTATGTATAATTACTTTTTTAGTAAATATTTATTTTTATTTTTTTACCTTTTTTTTTAAATCCTATTAAAGAGAACCTGTCACATAGTTTATGCCCCCCTTGCTGAGGACAGAACAAGCTAGTGACAGACCTGCTGTTTCCAGCACTGTGTCCCTTATTCTGTAAGATGCTGCAGTGTATTTAATGCTCAAATCTGCAGTTTTCAGCCAGAAGAGTCATTCAAAGAGTCCGTTTTTTCAACCGCCCCCCCCCCCCCCTCTCAAACCTAGGGCTAGCCCCGCTCACCTCAACTGATAAACCTATTACTTTGAATAAGTAGAAACATGTGTGAATAACTGTCAGTGGGTGGAGCTCGTCTTTGGTGGGCGGGGCTAACACCTGCTTATATATAAGATTTGAGGGGTAAATGCTCTACAACTGCAGCATCTTACAGAATAAGGGACACAGCTCTGGGAACAGCAGGTCTGACACTAGCTTGTGCTGTGCTCAGCAAGTGGGGCATAACCTATGTGACAGGTTCCCTTTAAGGGATAACTGTTTAACAGTTTTTTTGTTACATTTAGTAATGAATTAGCATATTCATGTATGCTAATATATTACCTTTTGTGGCAGTATGACACAGGCAGCAGTCAGGGCAGTTGCATGAGGACTTGTTTTATGTAGAATTTTTTTAATTTATATTTTTGGGGGGTTTTTTTTAATTATTTTTTTTACACCGTTAACATTTCACACTAAATATCCTGTTGGATGAATTCTTCAGGTTATTACAGTCGTGTAGATGCCTAATATGTTTAGGGTTTTTTTGTGTCTGTAATGTATGCACAATAACTGTTTGTTTAAATATTTATTTTTAGTTTTAGTTTTTCTACACTTTTTTATATATATTTTTTTAATCCTATTAAGGGATAACTATTGTAAAAAAAAATGTTTACACTTAGCATATATAAATATGCGAATATAATACTAATACACTACAATCTGTGTCAGTTAGGCACATGCAGTAGTCAGGGCAGCACACATGGTGCCCTAAATGCAGGCTCACTCTACAGACAGCCCAGGGGCTACTCTAGGTCTCCAGGGCTGACTGTACAGTTGTTCCCCAGGCTGCACCATTCAGACATAGGCTGTGTCTACACAGTAATGCTAAAATGCCATCCAAAATTCGATCATTTTAACATTGTTGGGCCGTGGTTTTTTTGTGCAGATTTGCACTAAAATTTGCGGTCGGTTTTCGGATTTGTCATCAGCCCCGTACATTGAATCCGAAGCCAATCCAGTGGAATATGCAGCATGTTTTAAAATCCACTGGAATCCCACGGATTTTAAAACCGTCCAGAAAAAAACGGTGCTGTGTAAACTACAGCACGGATTTTACATTGCGGTTAACAAAGTACTAGGTAGTGTTGGATTCTAAATACTGAATCCACCGAAAATTCGACGATAATACCGAGCTGTGTAGACAAAGACATATGTCACATTTATTAAAAGAAAGCTCTTACCAAATGTTTTCATCATTGAAACCTATGGTAACAGCATGTATGGTCACATAGACAAATCAAGATGTCCATGCACATGTCTTTGGGAAATTTATGTCTGTTGATCCTGCTAATTTTTATGACATTTAAATGACAAATTCCCTTAGATAAAGGGGTTGTCTCACTACAGACATTAGCTTTCAACATGTAGAGAGCGTTAAATAAAGACCTTTTGCAAATACATTCCTCTGTATATTATTCCCTGTCAGGAGGTACAGGAATGGAAGATCTCTCCTTTAGGAGAGCACCGAACAAACGGCTTGTAGAGTTATGTTTTGCCTTTTTGCCCTCTACTAAGCATCTGCATATTACAAGGCATTATGGGAAAGGGGCTGAGAAGCCCAAAGCACCCTCTGTTGGATGTAACAAATCCTCAATTTGCTTTTGACCCACTGAGTCTTGAGAAAGCAAACGGGATTTTAGCCAAGCCAGTATCTCTCATCTGCAGACAACGCTGTTTTGGGATTTTTGTCCCTCATCAGTGCAGAGCAGAGAAGATACTGGCTGGCTGTGTGGGAGGCATTGAGTGGCTCAGGAAGGGAAGAT
This sequence comes from Phyllomedusa bahiana, assembly GCA_025379985.1. Taxonomy (NCBI): domain Eukaryota; kingdom Metazoa; phylum Chordata; class Amphibia; order Anura; family Hylidae; genus Phyllomedusa; species Phyllomedusa bahiana. The sequence continues at coordinate 15,315 of JAODAL010002729.1, forward strand.
CTCCCCTTGAGGAGAGCACCAAATGGTGTGTAGCGTTTGAATTGCCTTTTCGCCCTCTACTAAGCATCTGCATATCACAAGGCATTATAGGAAAGGGGCTGAGAAGCCCAAAGCGCCCTCTGTTGGCCCTGCACTGAGTGGTCATTTAATGTTGAAAATTCTTTACTGCTCATGCATATAACCATATTATGGCTGCAGAAGCAATATGTTTAGTACCGCGGATAAGGGAGATCAGGTAAATCTTATTTACCAGGACAGGACCTGATCCATCCTCATGTGATACAGCCACTTATGTGAGCCATCTGTAGCTCAGTGGAACCATTAGTTTTTCACTGTTTTAGGCTTGGTTTACACATAGTGGTAGAGAAGCTGTAATATCCGTGCAACTGCACTTAAATCTTTTGTCAAGATCAAGTTTTAAGGATTGAACCTCTTTTTTGGTTTTTTATACAAGTTTTTCATACTATTTATTTTCTTTTCCCATTGATGTTAACTGCTCGTGAAGGGGTTTTCATAGAACCTGCTCTTCACAGCCAGCTTCTGGCTCCCACTTCACCTGTGGCCAGTTCTACAACAGTGATGGACATTTCAGCTCTGCTATTCATACTGAGCCTGTTAGAGGGATATTGGTGATGGAGGGATTTTAACTGCAGGGCACAAGGCTACAAAGCTCTAAAGGGTTACAATTTGTCAGAAAGAAAGATAAACAAGCACCTGTGCTGCTGATGAGACACAGCAGGAGTGACATCACCATCCTGGCCAGGGGCTGCTAGAGCAGAGAGAGGTGAGTTTGTAATCTAGGAAACAGTCTGTAAACAAGGAGGAGATTGGAACTGCTCTAGCTCTGAAAGGAAGCAAAATCAGAACCGCAATGTATTTGATTATAATCATTATTTACCTTTGCCTACATGTCTTAAGCAGGTCTTTGGCTCATTGATTCTACTTGGAGGGGAATATACCCTTGCAAGCTAATTGACTTGCAAATGTATTTTAATTCCTGATCTTTTAGATATTTTTTTTTTTTCGGTTTTCTTAATAAACCAATATGTGGCATATTAGGTAGTAATACAATGGGTGACGCATCGTGGTCTCCTTATATAATACTATGGCTACTACGTTGATAATGACTTACAAATTCGCTCTGATTTTAAAGTACCTATAATCCTCCCAGGAGACTAATTGGCAAGTCCTCGGTACTGGCACATGACCGAGAGCCTGGCAGCAGCCTGAACAACTTGGCAGTAGCACTGGCTTGTGTGCACATATTTGTGGAGCGGTTATTATGGGCAGAAACAGGATGAGAAACAGGAGGCTTTTTGATATCCTTAGAAAAGTTACAGCTTTATCTTTAGGTTTGATCAGTGTGAATGATGTCACTTTTATACTGTTTTCTTTGTGAGTAATGTTCTCTTGCTTCATGATCAAAGCTGTAAGAAGCGCTCCACCCAGATCATGGCAATTGTTTTAGGTAAAGCCGAGTATACCAGATTCTCAAGTTGTGGTCTCCAACTACTCTCTAGGCATGATGGAAGTTGTATTATCTTCAAGGGGGTTTCTCCATTTGACTGCTTTCACAGAACCTACCTATTCCCCTCTTTGCTTCAGGCTCCTACTTCCTGTGCAGGGTGTGGGTAGATCTAGAGCAGTGACTGACATTTCAGCTCTTCTGGCTCCTATTCCTAGCAGAGCCTGTTAAAGGGAATGTGTCATCAAAAAATGACTTCTTGTTTAACTCACATTTTTATGTTAACCAAAAATTCCTAAAAAATGTGTGTTTTTTTTTTATTTTTATTTATTTTATTTTTTTTCCAGATCACTTTCAGTATTTTTTTTTATAATTCTTAAGTACTGCAGTTCTCACTTTGGCCACTAGAGAGCTTTTCAGCAGTGTGCTCATTATCAGTAAAAGCAGGGTCACACTGAAAGGAGACACCATTGTGTACAGATAACACAGAATCCACCAGTCACAAGAGGAAATGTCACAGCTCCCCCCTCTCCCCTCCCTTCACAGTGACAACTCTCCTATACAAGTCTATGGGACATAATCTGTCTTAAGAATCTTATGTGCATGAAGCTGCTGTAAAGTATCTCTCTGACTGCTGTTAAAGCAGTGCAAGCAAAAATGTCTTCCCCACAATCATATATAGACGGCCGAATAGAGAAATCTACAATCAGGAAATAAAATGACTGAGAGGAAAAGAATATGTATCATGGGCTTTATTTAATAATTAAAAAAAAAAAAAAAACTGGTGACAGATTCCCTTTTAAAAGACATTTTTAACAGCAGGGTTTTGAAAAAAATGACACTGTCCATGCAGAATGTCTAGCTATAAATATGAGCTAGTAGGGGTGTGTTTGTCAGTGGAAGACACTGCTAGTGAGAGAGAAAAACTTACATGCTACCAAGACACTTGGGGCAACATGTATGATTTTGTTGCCCGGGGTGACATTTTATTGCGTGCATTAGCAGTGTAGAATGCGCCTGAATCTATGAACCTGTTCTACTGCGGGTCATAGATTTAGCGCTTTCTAGCTACTAAGTGACAATTGTGGCTCCAGTAAACCACTTTTAAATTGGTCTGCCTGTTCCAGCAGTAATATGCCTGGTTTTGCCGATCAGAAGTCATAAATGTGTAGATTCATATAGTTGTAGTGTGACACGACTCCAGCACGCCCCGTGATCTCAGGCGAATTTTAAAGTGCCGCGGGCACTTTGTAATGCGCCTGATTAAAACTATAGCGAGCAAGGTTGCGCCAGTTTTCGGGCTGCAAAGACGCCAGACTTCTGGCGCAGTCCCGTTCATACGTGTTGCCCTTTGTTTTGGTGCTGATTTTTATTTTTTAGATAACTTGACAGATACGTGCTTTGCGAACCTGACAGGATGGCACAAGGTTTGTCTCTCGCCAGTGTCAGAGTGATAAGTTATAATACTTACTACTCCGAGAAGGGTCACATCTGGGCAGTGTCCAAGATTAATTAAACTTCAAACAAAATACATAAATCCTTTGTGTCAAACTAAATAGAAACATCTCATTACTTTGTAGGTTTCCAAACAGTATCAGGAACATTCTAACTCAACTTCCAATTCTAATTGGACACCTGCATTTATCTCAAAACATTACATGAGAACAGGAACTTTTCCACTAGTTTGTCCTTCGCACCCTGGCACCTCCAAAGCAATTCTTGGCTAAGTTTCAGTATGAAAACCTCTCTAGGATACTCAAAAGAAAGAGACAAAGAACAAAGAAATGAAGACAAAATGGAGTCAGTTCAGGCCTAGACAGCAGGGCTATATTTACTCTAACACCAGTAACTCTAAGGGTTAAAGTTTTTCTCGGTGAGAAAATTAAGATCAGAAAGACAGAGGCGAACTCTGTCCTAGTGATAAAGACACAGCATGGAGTGACTTCACCAGCCTGGCCAGATAACTAGGGAAGCTTGTGTAAAAGACCTGCTCTAACTCTGAAATTAAGCAAAATTAGAACAATAGTATATTTGGTAGTAATCTTATTTACCTTTGCCTACATGTTTAAAGCTAATCGATGAGATGGGAATACCTCTTTATCATTCTTGGTCCGCATGTTTTTGGCCAAAAAATGCTCAAGCCACCCCCGGCTTACAACGGGATCTCAGTTGGGTGGTCCTACTCTATATTATCTCTCACTTGGGTCAACTTCAGACCTCTCACTGTGCCAAACGGCCTCCAAAATGCAGAGAGAAAAATAAAAAAGCACCAACCTTTCAAAGCATAGTGCATTGATATAACAGCCTGTGGAGGTGGGCGGGTGCAGGAAACCAAAATGGAGGTATCTACTTCTCCTTATATAGCTTAAAAGCAAATATGTGCCAAATACAACGTATAGTCCTGCACAGAAAAACATTTCTGAAAAAAAACACTGCGAACATGTGGACCAAGAATCTCCAAGTTTTTTCATATATTGTAGATAGCATAAAATGCTTCTTTGGAGATTTCCATGTGTTTTTTTACCTCTTTATCAGTCGCCAACTTGTATGTGTTTACTACGAGCTGGGAACCACTGCTGTACACAATAGTACTTCTTTCTTTTCCAAGTCCCCTGTCAAGCTGCCTTGAAACTGTACACACAAACTGTGTTTTTTTTCATCTGTGTGCCATTCTATTAATGACTGTTTCTATTTCTTCAGAACAAAGAGAACAGTATGTTCAAAGATCTCCTGAAAGCCAACATGGAGAAGCCGGTGAAGCTAGAGGTTTACAACACAAAGACCATGAAAGTGCGAGAGGTGGAGGTCACCCCTAGCAACATGTGGGGAGGGCAAGGGCTCCTGGGGGCCAGTGTCCGGTTCTGCAGCTTCCAAGGTGCTAATGAGCATGTGTGGCATGTATTGGTATGTAATCTATCAATCCTTACTAATACATAACAACATGACATGTTCTGTTTTTTTGGAGAATAAGGAGAGGTGAATGTTCACCGATATCTGTTGGTGCACATACTTGTACAACCTGTGGCACCGCAGCTGTAAGGTAGTTGGACACCCTACCAATGGCCACATACTTTTAAAAGCTTGGTCATTTATGGCCTATCCATAGGATAGGCCATAAATATAGGTGCAGGTCTCCTCTCTTGGATCCACACCAATCTTAAGAATGGTCCCTTGAACCTCTCTGTGCAGAATGGAAAGATGACCATGCCATGTCCAGTCTGTCTTATAGGAGTTACAAACTCAGCTAAATGAATGTGCTTGGCTGAACTTTGAACTCCCATTGACATGGACATTGAGTGCAGTGCATGCTTGGCCACCTCTCTATTCTGCACAAAGCAGTTCAGAGGACGGTTCTCAAGAGTCTACTGATAAGCCACAAATGTCTGATTTGAAAACCCCTTTATGATAGCTGTTTGTCCATCAGCTGTTCCTCCTGACCATCCACATGCATGGTCAGCCAAACGTTCATGTGTTCTCAATGGGGAGAGAAGAATAATCTTTCTTGTTGGAATGAAACTACCATGCATTTTAAATCAACATGCCCAACCTTTCTTCTGCCAGTCATCTGCCATCATGAAGAAGCAGGACACCCCCTTCACTCATTAAATGCTCTGCTGAACCCACCAGTTTGGCTGACGTTTATCTAATGTGTGTGGCCATCTTAACACCAGTAGGGTTATATAGCAAAGCAAGAGTAAGATATGCTCTACTCCACCGTGCCCTAATACAATTCATATAGTAGCTTTGGTGTGATAAATAGCCTTGTAGCACGATGGCATTTTATGATCTATGGAAGGAGTAGCTGTAGGAAATGTGAAAATTATGATCTTCAAGGGGTTGTCTCACTACAAGGATTGCTTTTTATGTTAAAGATCTTGCAAAAACAAGTCACTTTGCAATATATGTCTATTAACAGTGTCCTATGTATTCCTAGATATCCCCTCTTGTGTGGGCTGCATCAGCTCCTCAGGTCGCTATAGCTACAGACCTGTTTGATCTCTCCTGATAGGCTGTCAGCACTGGTTGCTATAGCTACAGACCTGGCTTCTACTGCAGCCTAGTGGAAGCCAGTAAACACGCCCCTGAATCCAAAATTAAACGAAGAAAACAGGACTGAGGGAAGATGAATCAATGTAGTGAGACAACCCCTTTAAGTGTTTTAGATGAAGACTATAGGGTAAACCTTTCAACCTCTACCAACTCCTTTTTCCCCCCCCAAAAAACCTTAGCATGTTGCAATTTAAGTGGGTCAATTATTGAAGCATATATTGAGTGTCTAAAAGGCAAATTCACCTTAATAGGAGCTTTACAAAAATAAATAAAAGACACGACTGAAACCAAAGGTGCACTATGAGGCATTGTACACACAAGGTTGATAACTTCACAAATACAGAAAACCCAGAAATGACACACTTCTCTATGTATTATGTTACAGGAATGTCCAGATTCTGATGATTTTCTGTTACTTTTTAGGATGTGGAACCTAATTCACCAGCAGCACTGTCTGGACTACAGGCTCATGCAGATTATATTGTGGGATCGGATCAGATTTTACAAGAGGTACAAGTAAAATGATCTACATGTTACCATTAGGAACATAACTGAACATTGAAGGATACATTTTCCCCATATTTTTATGCAGATGCTGTCAGTATTCTGGTATAAGTAGCACACTGGGACCAATCTTAAATCTATTTTTCTAAAAAGCATTTTTATTGACTGCAAAATTTAGGATCAAAATGTAGAATAACATCGCCAAATCAGGTTAAGAGACCTCTGTGCCCCCTGTTGCAATAAAATGAAGGAGAGTGGGTGCTGCTTCTTCAAGCCCAAAGATACTGCATTATGTGAATGTATCCCTCACCCCATCTATATTAACCAAGTTTCAGAAATAAATGGTTGCTAATGCTGTTTATTGTTACATAGTTAGTACGGTTGAAAAAAGACATGGGCCCATCAAGTTCAACCAAGGGTGGGGAAAATGTGGGTGAAGGTCAAGCCCAGCCTCCCCACTGGTTAATGCCCCGAAACCCACAAGGCGAGAACCAATCTGCTCCAGGGAAGACCACATCTCTGACCCCAGAGCCTCCACCAGTCAGGATCCAGAATTTTACATAGCTACGTATGTATTAATATTCTTTAGTTTCAGGCAGTTATCTAAGCCTTTCTTGAAACTCTCTACAGTTCCTGCTGTGACCAGCTCCTCAGACGGCTATTCCACAGATTCACAGTTCTTACAGTGAAGAACATTTTTCTCCTCTGGAGATTGAATCCTTTTTTTCACTAGCTGAAAGGAATAATAATAATAATAATATTTTTTTTACATATTCCGCAGCACTTAACAATTTAGAGGGTATAAGTACAGACATTACACATTAAAATAACTTATAGATGAGACACAAGGTGTGAGGACCCTGCTCGCGAGAGCTTACAATCTATTATGGTATATGGGTGAGACAAAGGGTTAAGAAGTGCTAAGTTTACAATGGTCCGGCCATGTTACATAAATAGGGGGCGGTTTACATAAATTTGGGTGAACCTGCCACCCTGACAGTACATCTATATACAGGTAAGTGCCTGTGAGTGCCCAAGTGCAGGGAGTGACAGATGTGTGTGATAGCAGATGGGGGTCAGCAATTAGGGATCTTGATATGCCAGACTGAGAAGATGTGTTCTTAGGGCCCTCTTAAAATTGTGAGGGAATGTCCCCTTGAACAAGCTACTTGTTCCCAGTAGCTATAAAGTGTAGTATACATATTTTTGGATTTGCTTGCAGGACTCTGGCACTTCATGTGGCCATAAGATGACTGTTCTTGTAAAGTCATTCGTATTTGAGTCTAGAGTGTTTCCAATGCAAACTTGTTCTTGGAGCCCATGTGTCCGTAGCACTGTATTGGTAGTGTGTGACCTCCCTCTATCTAGACCCTATGGCTGTGATCTCCATGTTTTCCCATATCCAGGACCATAGACTCACTCAAAGTGTGTCTCATTTTTTCTTAGTCTGAAGATTTCTATGCTCTGATAGAGTCTCATGAAGGGAAACCATTGAAGCTGCTGGTCTATAACATTGACACAGATTCGTGCCGAGAGGTGTACGTGACTCCTAATGGAGCCTGGGGTGGTGAAGGAAGGTATTGTAATTTGTCTAGCCTATACCAAAGCACAAATTGTGCACAATATAAGATGTTGTCTTACTGATGTGTATAGAATTGTATAAGCCTATTGGACAGGTTAAAGGGGTATTTCCATCTTAAATATTAATGGCTTTTCCACAGGATATAAATATCTGATAGGTGCAGGTTCTTCCTCTGGGACCGGCACCCATGTTGAGAATTGGCCCCTGTGCAGAATGGAGAGGTAGCCACATAGTCATGGCTGTCTCCATTCATTTCTATGCAAGTTCCAAGTACAGTCAAGCGCACTTTCAAAGCTATAATCCCATGGGTGAGAACGGAGAGAGCCATGCATGTTCAGGGGCTGTGGTAGGTGCTATTCTTGCTGTCAAAAAACAGGACCCCCACGAAAATTCCATTATTAGCCAATTCTATCTGTTGGGGCAATTAGGAATGCAGTACACCACAGATCTGGCACATCAGGGTAGTTTCTGTTATGAACATAGACACTGTGACTATTACTCTGCACACCAAGGCACTGACTACTCTGCAGTTGCGGCAGAATTGTGGTGCACTTTGCGTCAGAAATAATGGAACACACATTACACCACGTTTATTATGGGCGACGTATGAATTCTGGCGTGACACATCAGTTCTAAATAGCTTTAAGGCAGTGTAGAATGCACCAAGATGTATGAAGCTGTTCTTCTGCAGGTCATACATACAGGCGCAGTGTAGTGCCAATATGATGTTCTGCGCCTAGGTTTGGCGTCAAAGAATGATAAATGTGTCTACTTCTACTAATGTGGTGCGAGGCCCCTAGAATGCCCCAAAACTTTGGCATGCAAAAAAGTGTCTTTTGGCACTTATCGCGCCAAAATTCGGAGTGTGCCAGTTCATACATCTATAAAACTGGTCTACCACAGCTTTTTGAGGCCAGAATTCACACGTCGCCCTATGTCCTTTAGACGGTTTCTACACAGGTCTGTGTCTTGTCCAACAAAAGGGGCGTGGCCTCTGCAAATGAGGTATGGCTTAACATGTGTCGCTATACACCAAAAAATATGACAACATTTTGGCGCAGTTAGTGGCATAAACTAAGCCAACTTATTAACAGTATAAAGTTAGACTAGCAGAAAAAAGGGGGAAAATCCAGCAATCCTTGTAGGCATAAAAAAAGCTTCTTTATTAGAAGAGGCTAGGCTATGCTATGACTAAGTGTGTATAGCTCGAAATGCATCAGTAGTGTTCCCCTGAACACGATGCCACATTTTTTAGTGTTTTTCTAATAAATAAACTTTTTTATTCCTACAAGGAGTGCTGAATTTTCCCCTTTTTCTGCTACATGTTCTCCATGTGCCTCATGGATTCATGCAGCCTTAGGGTATGTTCACACGGCGTATTGGGGGGGCGTATGGTATGCGCTGCAATACGCTGGTTGTTTTGGAAGCACACGCTGATCAGCATAAGCGCCGCTAACAATTGACATGTCAATTCTCCCCCCGCACGTACAATACAATCATATTGTACACGCAGGGGGACGATGCGTAATCCATAGTTCTCTATGAGAGCTATAAATTATTGTAATTGCGGCGTGCATTTCGCTGCGTACTAAGCGCAATATGCGGTGAAATATGCGCCGAAATTACAGTAATCCATAGCTCTCATAGAGAACTATGGATTACGCATCGTCCCCCCGCGCATACAATACGATCGTATTGTACGCGCGGGAAGATAAGTGACATGTCCATTATTTGCGCCGAATACGCGCCGTGAGTAATGAATACCAATGGGGCCGGCGGGAGTATGCGCGTATTAGCGCGAGCTCCCGAAACACACGATGTACTGTACGTGCCGCAGTACATCATGTGAACATACCCTTAGACTTACGGGGTGGTGAGCTGGCGATTGTTCTTTTTTTCTCTTTGATGTTAGACTTGACAGTTGTAACAAGCACCGGATCCTAACGTGCGCTATAATAAATGTGATGCATTGTTATTCTGTTTGGTCTAACTTTACACTGTCTAAGTATTAGACACTATTGATAAACTTGCCCTATTGTGCATTGTTTGTGAAGTTGTTAAATTCAAATGCCAAGGATCTGATTTTTCCTACATCAGCCATATTCAGATTTGCTTCCTAAACTGGTGGTGTAAATTCAGGCATTAAAACTGTGTAAACATTTTATCCAGGTTGTCAGACCACCGATGTGCCTTATAGATAAGTGTAAATGCAGTATGATGTCTGACACTGTCCTTTTTTTGTCATCCTAGCTTGGGATGCGGGATTGGATATGGATACCTGCATCGCATTCCCTCACAGTCTGTTACCCCAAACAAAAATTACGAGATAAAGCCCCCTTCACCATTACCAGCTCAAGAACCTGTTGTACCTCCAACCAATGGATACAGCGAGGTATGAGACCTATTCAGTAAATGAACTATTGCATATGATGTATAGGAAAATAAAATAGCAAGTCAATCCTCTTGTATATTTTCTTTAGTTTTATATTTATTTAAAGAAATATATTTATTTATTTAATATTATTTCATTCAGGTTTTTTTTTGTCTGGTTTCAAAAAGCCACTTTAAAATATCCTATGGGTATGTTATTACGCTGTAATACGCCCAAAGTACGGCCCACAATTATGGTGAAATCTTAGCACTCATTGAGTGCTATGATTTTACAGCGTATTCCCCGACGCGTACTGCACGCCGTGGCACGAAGTGATTGGGGGCTGGACCAGAGCACTTTACTTCTAAAACACCCAGGGTGACACGAATGAATGGGGCTGCGCCAGATGTCTGGCGTCTCTTCACCCCGATGTCAGAGACAGCCCTGGTCACTACATTTTTAAATGTCCCGCACGCCCTTATCAGCTGCATTACACGGCGCCTGCGGACCTTTGTAATGCGCCCGATTTTGGGGGGGCGCACTAGAACCGTAGTGAAGCTATAGACTTATAGCTTTGCTGTGGCAGTTCCAGGCGCATTACTGCTGGAACAGGTAGAGCACATTCAAAGTGGTTTACCTGAACCAGAAGTGTCGTATTAGCGCTAGAATGTGCCTGATTTATGACCCGCAGTACAGAGGGTTCACAGATTAGGCGCATTTTAGGCTATTATTATGTGCATGAAGTTTGGCGTTTAAACGGCAAATTTCATACATGCCGCCCCCAGTGTGTAGTGGGGTGCACAGTACGCATTGCTATACAGCAGCTATAAGCCTTGTGAAGTCACTCTACAAGGAAATTTTGAGTAAATAGAGTGTAGTCTTGTTTTCAGGGCTATCTCCCTAGTTCTGCCTTTCTGTCTAGCTGTCACTTGCACCCAGCATGTTCAAGTATTAAATGAACTGACACTAATTTCAGTGAGATCTGTATAATGCTTCATTTCCCGTGTGATGGCGCTGCAGGAAAACTGAACACTCGCTGACAGGTCCCCACATAGATTGCACGTAGTTGATTGCTGGAATGCCTAAAAGAAGAAAAAACCATATTCAGATAACTATTGGGGCACCATTCTAACAAAAAGGCATTGTTTGACTGTTTAATAGATCTTGGGTGTATTATGAGGACAATGCATTGTGTGTCATGGAGACAGCCACGCTACATTTCAGGCTTCTTGGCATCTTTACATGTTAAGTCTTATAATGGAGCTACAATTTTTTATGTTCTTTGCCCTATTTAAACCGGTCATAGTATTTTGTTATTTTTACATTTTATTGGCCGATTTAGTAAAAGTCGTTTCATTTTATTTTCGTTGTCTTGACATCAGAAGTAATTTTTAGTGCACTCCACCATCTAGATACTTTCAATTGTCAATAATATCCCCTCGGTTTTTTATTTAATTTTACATCTGGGTATATTCATGGGGCTGTTTGGATGCTGAAAATTTCAGCGTTAAATCGTCTTATTAAATCACAAATATAAAATATCAAATACAAACATTAAAATAGTAGCAATAGTACCTGCACAAAAGCAAGTGTGCATCCCCACCACTCACTAGAAAATATACATTATGTGGCCAGGGTTGTATAAAACATACCCCATATATTTCAAATAATATGTAAAAGTATTATAAACACCTGACATGAAAATAAAAAAAGTGTAGAATGAGGGTATAGGGAGCATCACATTGCGCCCCAACGCGCGTTTCGCCATGCGCTTCGTCCAGGGGTTGCTACTATTTTAAAGTTTGTATTTGATATTTGTGATTTAATAAAGACTCTTCTTTTTTTTTTTTTTTTTTAATATAGTGGTTGGTGTTGTAGGTGTTTTTGAGACAATTTTATGCCAAACAGATTTTGGGTGCGGATCCACGTCCAATCTTTGCCACACTCTGTGTGATATGGATTGGATGCCGATTCTGGACTTTCCATTGTTTCCTACACTCCTTTTCTGTGCAGAATACGCCTCAAGAAAAAAATCAGCATTGTGAGAGCAACGACATGGATTTTACATTGGAAACAATAAGATGAGGATTGGAGTCAGATTGGAAACTGATACTGAGGCAGATTTTGCGCTGAATCCACGTCAGAATCGGCATATAAATCAGCTATGTGAACACATCAGTCTGAAAATCGGGAACACGTCTAATGTTTTATTGGCAGATAGGACAATACCTATGACACCTAAGTATGGGGCTCCTCTCCTTTATCACTTCAGATTTGGACGGGCTGACACAGTCACCTACTTACTGAAATGAGTGTTATGTAATACCAGTAATACCATCTGACGTGTTCAGACCTCGGCTTTTAATGTATATGTGAAGTTATTTACTGGGCTTAGATATTTCTTATTTTGAATCTTAAAATGTCCTCTTTGGATTCTGTTGGCAGGCTCCTCTGTTGGCCGCAGAAACTCATCCAGACCAGGCAGTGGACGCTCTCCAGTTGGCAGAGACCCCAGCTCAGACGGCACATGTTCATCCCGGAGAAGCTGCGCTAGTTCTCCCCCCACCTGTACAAAGAGTTGTAAATCCAGGTAGTGAATCAGAAAACAAATCAACCTGCATATTGTGTTATTGTATTGTGAACCATCACTGTCGGGAGAAGATATTCCATTATAACACCTGGCTGGAGTGTTACATGCCCACAATCTCTGTAATCTCACAGGGGGACATGTATGAAAACTGTCTGGGTCTAAGACTTTTCTTGTTACCCATAGCAACCAATCAGAGTGCCCCTTTCATTTCATATAGTGCTCTGAGGAAATGAAAGGGTAACCTTGACTGGTTGCTATGGGCAACAAGAAAAGTCTAAGGCCATGTTCACACGGCTTAAAACTGGACGTATTTCAGTCCGTAACTACGCGCCGGAGTGCGCAAATTACGGGCTGAAAACGTCCCAGTCGTTACGGTAATCCACAGTTCTCATAGAGAACTATGGATTACGTCTCCTCTCCCTGCTCGGTGAATCTGCTGCGGGGGGAGATAAGTGACATGTGAATAATGAAAGTCTATGGGCCAGCGAGGTGCCGGCCCCCCGCTCCCGCCCCGTCCCCAGCCACACGGCGTAATTGCGGGGCGTAATTACGTCCCGCAATTAAGCCGTGTGAACCTAGCCTTAGGCTTTGTCCACACAATGTATTACGGCAAATAAAGTACGCTTCGCAATACATCGTGTCTATCGGAAGCTCGCGCGTGCTCCCACGGCGCGGGGGTGCTGGCAGCCCGCCGCCCCGATAGACATGCATTACTCACGGCGCGTATTCTCTGCAAGTAATTGACATGTCACTTATCGCCCCACGCGTACAATATGATCGTATTGTATGAGCAGGGAGAGGAGACGTAATCCATAGTTCTCTCTGAGAACTATTACCGTAATTTCGGCGCACATCTCGCCCGTATTAGAGCACAAATATGCCGCGAAATGCGCGCTGAAATTACCCCTTGTAACATAGCCTTAGTCTTCTTTCATACATGTCCTCCACAGTCTTTCCTGGCTTGACAACTTGTTTTTTCTATATCAGGATTTCCAGACAACGCTAACTCTTTGACGCCTGAGATTCCAGATCTTACAAAACTGCTGGATGTGACATCACCACCTCTCCTCAATATTACACCAGATCTTCCCACAGGCACAGACAAGATCCTGACTGCTGAAGAGCTGAATGCGTATATTGGTATGTGTTATAATTAACCTGGCGGTTATAACCACCAACGTGGTAGATTAATAGAGAGCCCAGGCTCCTTTGTCTTTTGTCTTCTCCTTACAGTCTTGAGCTTGTGTTGCCCAGAAAGGTGATGGCATACAAAGTCCACAGAAGTGTTTCTTCTGATGTTTTGTCAGATCGGCAAAATCTTCAGTATGATTTATTAATGTGCTGATTGCAGAAACATTTAAAGTGGTTGTCACGAACAGCCTCTCTTCATTGGTCGATGTGTCAGGACCCTCTGGCTGCAGCTTGACGCATTACCCAATATGTGACGTATACGTGATATTCTGCACCCCCAAGGGGTACGTAAGGTCAGCTGAATACCGTTTCACAGATATACTGTTTCAGAGAGTGAGAGAGGACAGCCCACGCGGCCGCACGGCGTGGCGCAACACTAGCCCACAACCCTGTCCGACTTGAAACAGGACTATAAGCCCTGTAGACTGCCACAAATTCCTCGTTAGATATAAGCCTGGTCCATTAACAGATTTATATCACGTCGGAAACCAGCCCCGGTAGCATATAATGTAAAGTCGAGAACATGGATGTGTGGATTTGTGGATCGAGATAAAAGAGCAACCCAAGATTACGTTTGACTATCTAATTGCCTTAAGGCACACTAGACAGGACACTACATACACAGTAGGTACATATATATATATACACAATGGTCAGATGTGCAGATACAGGTATGGGGTTCCAGACGATATAAAGCAGACATGTCAGTTACCTGGTGTTAGGCCTTAGCGTTGTGTGACCACATGGTGTGCATGTGATGCAAGTGAGTTCCTGGTTCCTTCTGATATGCTAGCACAGCATAACCCCCCTCCAAAAGACAACGCTTCTGCCAGGCACATGCTTTTAACCCTAGCTGGTCACACCCCCTCACACCTCTGAGATGGTTTAATGCCACCTCCCCTCTGGACCGAGTAGCATGAACCTCATAAACTAGAATGGATCATAACTTCTCCCAAGGGAGGTCACAGAAAATAGTCTCTGGTACAGTGAGAAAAGTGGAAAAGTGGGGGCGGGTAGAATAGGAAAATATAAAACTATCCTACCCAACCAGCTCCATTCCAGCCCTACGGTCGGGTTCCACTGCTGATGACCTCTGGGTAACTGTTCACGTGATCCTGTAGGCTTTCATAGGCCTCAGTGGTCTCTTCCTATTCAATGGCAAGTGACCGCTGAGACCTGTGGCTGGCTTCAGGGTCACATGCCGATGATAGTGAAGTCATTGGCCAATGCCCCAGTAATGAAGCTCAGCGCTGGCACAGTGTCGGTTGGAAAGGTGAGTCCTAGTCCCCGGCGCCGCCACTATCCGCCGCCGCCGCCGATCGTTAGGGTCCTAAGCCGCGACCAGTCGCTAAGCTATCGGCTTAGCGGCTTAGGACCTTGGCGACGGCAGCGGTGGCGGGACTAACTGTATGTGCGTCCGCCGGACGCACATACAGTTAGATGCTTTCGCGGAGCAGAGAGCTCCGCAGGAGTACTAGGAAGCCGAAGGATGCGGCTCTGTGCGCGCCGGAGTGCACGGGCGGTGTGCGCGTCATCACGCTGCCCGCGCGCGGCCTGGTGACGTCACACCGCTGAAGAAAAGACCGGGAGCAGTGACCGCGACAGCGGCGGGGAGCGAGGTCAGGTAAGTGCTGTCATTGTCTTACTTTTAATTGTCTTTATTCATGCTGGGGGCCTATTATCTACTGTTATATGTGCAGGGAGGGGCTATTATCTACTGTTATATGTGCAGGGAGGGGGGCTATTATCTATTATATGTGCAGGGAGGGGGGCTATTATCTATTGTTATATGTGCAGGGAGGGGGGCTATTATCTATTGTTATATGTGCAGGGAGGGGGGCTATTATCTATTGTTATATGTGCAGGGAGGGGGGCTATTTACTGTTATATGTGCAGGGAGGGGGGCTATTATCTATTGTTATATGTGCAGGGGGGGGCTATTATCTATTGTTATATGTGCAGGGAGGGGGGCTATTATCTACTGTCATATATGCAGGGAGGGGGGCTATTTACTGTTATATGTGCAGGGGGGCTATTATCTACTGTTATATGAGCTGGAGGGGGGCTAATATCTATTGTTATATGTGCAGGGGGAGGGATATTATCTACTGTTATATGTGCAGGGGATATTATCTATTGTTATATTGAGGGGACTTTATCTATCTTATATGTGCAGGGAGGGGGGCTATTATCTACTGTCATATGTGAGGGGGTTTATCTACTGTTATATGTGCAGGAGGGGGGCTATTATCTACTGTTATATGTGCAGTGAGGGGGTATATTACGTATTGTGCAGGGGGCTATTATCTACTGTTATATGTGCAGGGAGGGGGGCTATTATCTATTGTTATATGTGCAGGGAGGGGGGCTATTATCTACTTGTATACGTGCAGGGAGGAGCTATAATCTACCTACATATGTGCTGTGGGGCCTATAAGCTATCTATATACCTGCTGGGGGACCTAAACCTGCCTATATACCTACGGGGGGATCCATAACCTGCCCATATACCTGCTAGGGGACCCATAACCTGCCCATATACCTGCTGGGGGATCAATAACCTGCCTATATACCTACAGGGGGATCCATAACCTGCCTATATACCTACTGGGGGATCCATAACCTGCCCATATACCTGCTAGGGGACCCATAACCTGCCCATATACCTGCTAGGGGACCCATAACCTGCCCATATACCTGCTGGGGGATCAATAACCTGCCTATATACCTGCTGGGGGACATACAAACTACAGACCTACCTACTGGGAGATATATAAAGTATATAACCACCTACTAGAGGACGTATAACTTACTGTGGGACCCTTTTACCTTCACTGGGGGACACATAATTTACTGCGTGTGAAGTCGCTAACAGTCGTTAAGCCGGTTGTTAAGGCCTCAGACAAGTCAGTTGATAAGAGTTAGCAATCGACTCCGCGGACTCCAGTCGGTTGTTAAGCCAGTTGTTAAGGCCTCAAGTCGATTGTTAAGACCTTAGCAATCGACTCCGGGGACTAGTGAGTCCTATACTTTTTTTCACCCCCTTTCCAGCCCAACACAACAGGTTTCTTTTCAAGCTTTATTTTATTTCACTCCTTAACACCTTAAGGCTGGTTTGTGCCTTAGACATCAAGTAATTTTTCAAGCCTCATATTCAAAAAGCCTTAATTTTCTTGGCAGTGCAACTGTATGGGGGCTTGTTTTTTTGCAGGACGAGTTGTATTTTTCACTAGCACACTCCTTGGGTATATCTGCTCTATTATCTCTGATTTTTTTTAAAAAAAATTATTTTATTTTTTTTGTTGGTGGGGGGAGGGATGAGAGGAGGAAGGGGAGGCAAATTCCAACAAATCAGCAATTCCGTAATTCCCATTTATACATGTTAGATTTTTTTTCCTGCTGTTTGCCCTGTTGTAAAAATGTTATCAGTATTCTACAGCCCAGTATATGAATGCAACAATATTCTCTATTGTGCAAAACAGGTTTCACAGAAAAATAAAGCAACTCACATTTAGTTTGCCACTTTCTTTGAGCTATCATTTTTTGGGGTTTGCAGTTAGTGGAGCCATATGATGTTGTTTTGTTTTGTTTTTTTTTTGGGGGGGGGGGTGTTTTTCGTTTTGCAGTGCACTATGTGGTTAAAAAGGAGTTCTATTTGTTCTGTGGGATTTATTCTTTGGGTTATTACAATTGCAAAGACATCTATGTTCTATGAGATGACATGTTATACAAAAAAAAACAAAAAAACTTTTGTATGGTAAAGAAGAGTAATCACTGTTTTGGGGGTGTGGAGGGTAGAATTTTTTTTTTTTTTTAATGGAACGCACGCACACACACACAACCATGGAGTGCGTATCTATTCTTTCATATTTCAGTGCCTCATCTTGAAAGTGTGGCATGCTGGAGAACTACAAGTCCCAGCAGCCATACTTTAAGATAAGGGATTTTTTGTGTGATTGTATGTGTGTGTATACATTGAACTTTCACTTACACATTGCACTCTATAACCTGAGCTGAAGGACCTGCAAGTCATGTGACTGTGACATCATCTCAGGTCCTTCAGCCTTAAAAAACTGGAGGATTCCACAAAACCTCCAGTCTAACAGGTTGTTTATTGGGTTGGACGGGAGTCGAGAATGGCACTGCCCAGGAGGCAGGCACCAGGTGACATCACTCAGGAGGCGCTAACTAACTAGGGCTTATTTTTTGGAGTAGGGCTTATATTTAAAGCATACCAAGAATCTGTGAAAATCAGGCTAGGGTTTATTTTTGGGGGAGGGCTTATTTTTGGAAAAACACGGTATATGGCGACTTTGATGGCAGGAATGTCTTAAAATAGTTGGTATTTCAAAGCATTATACAAGCGATCAATGTCACACTGGCAGGTAGCCTATTAGGCCATTCCAGAGGCAGTGCACATACTGATGGCAGGTCTTTGTTAGGACCCCAGCTGCCATGTCAACCTATTGGCGTCAGTTACCAATGGCCAGCTTAATGGCGCCTCCCCCCCTCTGTTTAACACTTTAGATGACACAGGCACTATTGACTGTGGGGATTAAACTGCTGGGGCTACATGATCTGTGATGTAATAAAGCTAAGCTACTGCTGCAATCTCATGGATGCAGTAGGCAGTAAGTATTCTGACAGGTGAGGGGTTTCATAATGTTAGTAAAAGAAAACAAGACTACCAGCTCACCCAATAGATGCCAGTCACCAGGTTGTCCGTGCACGTATTCCGCCTGGAGTCCGCGTGTAGAATGCTGAGCTTGGAGCAAAGTAGTTGATACAGCACCAAAGGACAAAAGCCTGGCTAAAATTTCCAAGGCTTTAAATGTAATCGAAATAAAATATAGTAATCCCCCCATAGAAAGTTGTCCAAGTGCGATTAACGCGTTTCGGGTGTATGGTCACCCTTACTCATAACAAAAGTAAGGGTGACCATACACCCGAAACGCGTTAATCGCACTTGGACAACTTTCTATGGGGGGGATACTACGTATATTTTTTATCTTCCGGTTCCAATAAAGCCTTTGAAATTTTAGCCCGGCTTTTGTCCTTTGGTGCTGTATCAACTACTTTGCTCCAAGTTTCCTAATGTTGCATGTTCATTGGCTATCTATGTGTATATACAGTAAGAAAAGCAATCTATTATAGCAAGGATGTTGTGATCAACATCTATCTGTAGGCCTGAAACGCGTAAGCAAACCTCTGTATGTCCTGGTTCATGTGCCTTGGTTTTGATATGTCAAGATGTGAATAAAAGCTGATCTTATGGATTTCCCAAATTACTGGGTTTTGCGTGGATGCACTAGGCCTGGGGTGTCAAACTGCAGCCTTCCAGCTGTTGGGAAACTACAACTCCCATCATGCCCACTGTTATAGATTATACAAATGCATGATAGGAGTTGTAGCTTCCCAACAGCTGGAGGCCGCAGTTTGACACCCCTGCACTAGGCAGTTCCCATGAGATCGTTATGACGGACATATTCATTATGACGTTGAAACTAGCACTTGTTCATGACAGATATAATAGTCATAAATATTGTAATCTCCTTGACTATAATTCCAGTCGACTGACGCCCCACTATGCATTTCCCAACAGAACAAGTCACGCTGTCTGAAGGACCACCGCTGGATATCCCCATGTCACACACTAGCTTGGACCCTGCACTTGCTGAAGAGAACTCGTTAATCTCCTTTGAGGATCTGGTGAGCAACCCTTCAGAAGTCGCTCCAGCAACTGAAACTTTGGTTGACGAGGACAATGCTGCGGTTTTCCCAGTAAAGAATATCACTGAAGAGTCTTCCACAGAACTGGCTGAAACGAAAGAAGAATAGAAAGTAAAAGACAATAATTCGTTCTTGGTCTTGCCGACCAATGAAACGCAAAATGCCCGTCGGCTAACGAGAAAATGGCTCAAATTTTTATCATTATTTTTTAATTTTAAGCAAAACTACAAGCTTTTTATGCAAATGATATCAATTAACTTTTCAGTATCTGTCTTTTAAACCATAGGATATTTGTAATCCACATAGACGGCAGTTATTCTCCGCTGTATATTTTAGATCACCCAACATTTATATATGTTGCCAAAGTTTGCACAGCTTTACAGTTCATTCAGAATATTTCTCTCAAACCTGTAGCTTTACGTCTATAGCAATACTCCCAGCATGCTCATATTAGTAACCTCATACAAATGGAAAGCCATAGGTTGTCAACAGAATAAAATATTAAGAATATTTATTAAAGCTAGAATCCAACAAACCATTGGTCCCAATCCTGAGGATCAGCACCACTTGTGGTACTTGGGCCTCTTTCGTGTTGCTAGCCAGCTGTTAGCAATTGCAGCTACTTTTATGCACTAGTGGTACCATAGCTATTAAAGCATTAACTAGAACTTGATACTAGGGACAGAACCATATCACTGGCAGTAACAGCTACAGTAAAATCCATATCATTTGGGTATATCTACAATGGAAGCTGTATTTGTGCTTGAAAGTGGTTGAAGACCTTCACTGTAGGAGTAGAGGACCTCACAGTGCAGTGAATTCCTATATTGCCTACTGGATCTGGTGGGCCTGTATACATTAGTATACTTCATACCTGCTTATACTTGCAGAAGGGTTTGAAGCCATGGCATGGTACACTTATTACTATATGATAGGTGACATATTCTCATTAAGAGGATAAGATGTTCCTACAAAAAATGAGTTCTTGGCCGTTTTTCTGTGGCTAAAAGTATTGGTCAGATGCAAATGGGAGTGAGTGACTATAATCTCTAACTTACATAGAAATCATAGTCTTATGTTAACCATAAAAAAAATTCATTAAAGGAGATCATCCGGGTTTCATGATTATATTTTAACGGTGTGTTAATAATTGTAATATATTTGTCAAGACTTCCTCTTTTATGTAATGGAAAGCACATACAAACCTTTACACGAGAGACATTGTTATTCTTTATAAGAGGAGAAGTAGCACAGTGAGCTAAAATGCCTCCAACCATGCCTGGAGGACTCGGGGTCAGTCCACACAGCAGGGTTTTCTGTCGGATTTTGAGACGGTTTTCGGATTTGAAAACAGACTGTCAACCATCTGCATGGAGTTTAATAGAAAATCCCTTCATTAGTTCACACTAAACATATTTTCTGCCAGACGGTTTTTCATATCTCCAGCGTTACTAAAAACTGAGAACATGTTCATTCTTCCGCCCAGTTTTCGGGCAGAAGATGACCTTGTCAATGGTTGAGGAGGACGGGCGAATCTGCAAACCGCGAAAAGAACCATCCCCCTAACCATGTTTAAAGACTATGAAATACCGGCCAGATTCTTTAATTAGAATCCAGACGGTATTTTCAATCAAAATCTGACCGGTATTTTCACACTGCCGTGAGGACGCACTCTTGGGAGGTGGTTGCATGTTCCTTAAAGGGGTTGTATCACTTTTTAGACATCAATGGCATATCACTAAGATATGCCATTGATGTCAGGCAGGGACCTGCACCTATCTCAAGAATGACTCCCGAAACAGAAAAGTGGTCGAGACTCTCCCATTGAAATCTATGGTAGTTCCAAGTACAGCTGAGCATGGCAGTTTCGGGCTTGTTCTGGAGATAGGTGAAAGTCCCAAAGGTGGGACCTGTACCTCTCTGACATTCATGGCATTTCCTAGCAATATACCATCAATGTCTGAAGTAAGACAACCACTCTCAGGTATTCCATAATATTTAGATGCGATTTGTTACACTTGATGTATCATTGTTTATTTAGAATGTTTCTGTATTTGCTTTTTTGTTACTTTTTCTTAATTTGAAAACTAATTAGAGTGTGGGGTAATGCAAAACAAGTGTCAACTAGAATGAGTCCTAGGCCAGGCTGGCTCATGGGATATAGTGATGTTGACGGTGTGTGTGTTCAGCTGTTTAAACATTTATTGCAATGAGGTATCAGGGGCGGATTTTGGCACTGACCTTTTTTTTTTTTTTTTTCCAAATGTCTCACAAATTGTGATGTCTGTAATATAATGCACTGCTAACAACCAGGCACAAAGTCTGTGCCAGCTCTGACCTATGGTATATGTGCTGCTGTTCTTTAAAGGAACACTAAATATAGAAAATAATCTTAATGTGTTTTCCTTCATCCTTTTCTTCAAATGTGATAAATGCCTCAGTAAGTTTTATTCTTCTGTCCCAGGAATCCCCATCTTCTTACTGAGTTGAGACCAAACCTATATCCAAGGGTATGTTCACACGGTGTATTGCGGCGCGTAGACTGGGTGTTTTGGAACCATGCACTGATCAGTGTGTATTTCCAAAGCATGGGGGCGGGGCTCCATTGGCATTCATCGTTAGCGGTGTGTAATGGCGCGAAAATTGCATGTCCCTTTCTCCCACGCGTACAATGCGCTCGTATTGTAAGCGCGGGGGGACGAGGGGTAATCCAGGCGCGTGTATAAAGCGAAATACACGGCTTAAAATTGTGGTCGAATCCATGTGAAACATACCCTAAGGCAACAGGCTGCTCTGTCTGTAAATAGAGGCCTAGAATGAGAAGCTTCTTCAGCTTTCGGTTTCCAGAGCCTCAGAAAATGCCAATGCCTAACAGGGGCAAGTTTTAGTTCTTTTTATGCGTGACGTTGATTTCGAGGTTTGGTGTTCCTTTAAGACAAAATCGTTTTTAGTTTTTTTTTTTTTTTGTTTTTTCTTAAGACATGTGTTGTACCATTGCAACTAAGGAGCCACACCTGACCGTAACAATTTTGAAAAACAAAACTGAGCCTCAGGTGCTCCTATTTTCAAAAATGTCTGAATTATTTAATAATCACTGTGTGCTGCACCAGCAAAAGGTTTTGGGACTCCAATTTTTAGCTTATGAGGGAATTAGTAAGACTAAAGCACTGTTCCAGAGAGTGCTGGTCAGAATTTCCACTGTAACCTGCAGTTGATTCTATAAGCAGGTGGACATCCGTTGAGGAATCCGTTGAGGCTACTGTAAAACACCAAGGTCCATTTCCTATTGTCTACCACAGAAAAATATTAAACTCTTTTGGAAGGTTAAATAACAAGTTTCAATAGTGTTGGTTAAAGTGCAGGAGCTGCAGTAACATGAATATTGTTTGGTGTGAATTAGATTCTTCATATAAGCCAGAAGACTTGAATTAATAAATCTCCCATAATGATAAACGCATTATCTATGATGGCTGTTGTCCCACTTCAGGCTCACACTAAAGGCTATGGGCGGGTGTACAGCAGTGATTGACATTTCAGCTCTGCTAACTTCTATTTCTAGCCGAGCCCGTTGCAGGAACCTGACTGATGGAGGGGTTGTGGAAACCAGTGACACTGCCCAATCAGGATGTTTAGCTATAAGGGTAAGTTCACACGGCTTATTTTGCGGCACATTTCGCTACGTATTGAGAGCATACTGCGCTCTAATACGAGCGAGATGCGCCCCATAATTTCGGTAATCCATAGTTCTCATAGAGAACTATGGATTACACCTCCTCTCCCCGCTCGTACAATAGGATTGTATCGTACGCGCAGGGAGATAAGGGACGTCAATTACTTGCGGCAATTATGGGCCGTGAGTAATGCAGGTCTATGGAGCCAGCGGGCAGCCGCCCCACAACAACTTAAGAGTACGCGCTCATCAGCGCAAGCTCCCGAAACACACAAAGTACTGTACGCGCTGCAGTACATCGTGTGAACATACCCTAAGTGTGATCTAGTAGAGCTATATTTGTCATGACAGGAAGGTTCTAGTGAGAGAGAAAAACTTACATGCCAAAACAAACTGGTAACTACTGGCCAACTCTTGCCTTGTAAATATGATCTGTAGATGGTACAAGGCTGCTTCCAGGTCAGTAATTCTGGGGGTTAAAGTTTTTCTCAGTAGAAAGATAAAATTAAGGAGTGAGAAGCAAGCTCCAGTCCTGCTGATTAGAAACAGAAGGGAGTGATGGCACCAGCCCGCCCACTGCCAAAGCAGAGAGAGAAGGTGGTTGGTAACCTAGGAAAGCTTTTGTACGCAAGCAGGAGATAAGATCGTCTCCTAATTCTGAGATGAAGCAAAATCAGAACAGCAATGTATTTAGTAATAGTCTAACTTAGCCTACATGTTTAAAGCTGATGCATGAGATGGGTGTACCCATTTGAGACACTAAGCTGGTAGTTTTATTTCATGAATTTGCATATTGTCATGTAATGCCGAGAATGGACTACTTGAATATCTTTATCCAGTTATTTTTATGGTGACAAATATGGAAAGTGGGAAATGAGAATCTTTAGTGCCAGTTTTCTTGCTTCTAAGCTCTATTTTTATGAACTGCTGCATTTTTTAAGTCTGCACTACGTGTATAATATAAAGATGTTTCTCTAATTACGATAGATTGTACCTAAGTCTTAGTACATTCAGAAATACCAGTGTTTCCATTTGTAAAGCAGAATTCTACAATGATTTGAGGGCGGCAGACTTTAATAAAAGCTGCGGTCTAAAATAAAACAAAATGGACTTCACATGGTGTCTACATGTTGTTTTTACTTGTACATTAGACATAAATATACCAAATAGTGCAAAGTGACACAGTAGCACAATTGCAGAAATCTGTAGAGATGCTTCTTGTGAAACTATGCAAAGTTCAGGTTTAGGGTCTTTTGGACAGTAGCCATGTATTTGATGCTAAACATAGCATTAGACCCTGCCATATAAAACTCTTTTCTAAATACACATCGACTGTCAATTCTGACAAATGCCAGATGGGCTAGTGTTGGCACAGACAGCTTTTGTCCATGAAACAGTTTCCTGTGACATGAACTGTAGGCCCTTTCCCTCACTTTCCCCAGTGTTTCAGATAGGTGAAAGTGGTGGACCTTGAAGAAGTGGGGTCTAAATGGAGAGGGCCCTCTGCTTCAGAAGCTTTATCTGTAGCAAAACGTCACTCTTTAACTCCATCCCTGCACCGCCCAGGACCCCAACCAGATAAGCTAATGCTAGTCTTCTGAGTGGGTAGCACATACCTTTATTAGTGTCCATGGGTATACTTATAACAGCTACTGCAGGAGTAAATTTTTGACATCCATAATGTTTTTTTTTTATTATTTATATGTCTTAAGAAGGGCTATGCGCCCAAAATATTGCTATACCTGCTATATATACAAAACTATGTTTTCTAATTGATGGTACATATTTTCACATGGATTGTTAGATAAAATAAAGAGAATTTTCCACCGCTAAAATAAAAGTTTATTCTCTATTGGTAAAAACCGGTAGTTAAATATTTTACATGGTCCACCCAGGGTGCCTGCAAACCAGGAGATCCTCCAAATTCCTAACTTTCACTTAGAAACCAAAAATTGCAGGTATCCAATATTATATGTAAACGTCAAATTCATTCAGTACAAATTCTCCATTATATAAACTTCATTTTATTACAACTTGCGTTATTCGATAATAGTCCGAAGTGGACAACCAATCAAGGCATACAGCTGCCCTATCTCCAGTGGCTTCCAGAGCGTCCTAGAGCGCAGTCGTGGAGAAGCAAACAGACGACTGGCTGTGCACACACTGCCCTGCGCTGAATGCCACTAGAGTTACAGCGGCTATTTGTCTGGATTGGTTGCCCAACTTGGACTATTACCGAGTAACGCAAGTACTAATACAACAAATTTTATGTAATGGAGAATTTGTACTGAATGAATTTGATGTTTACGTATAATATTGGATACCTGAAATTTTTAGATTGGAAAAATTACCACCAATATCTGGCAACCGATAGATAAAATAAGAGAGTGCAGTACTATTCTAATCCAATATTCTAGACGTGTTCCAACACATAAGAAATAATTATTTCAGAAGGCACATGTAAAACTAGGCACAAGAATGGCCTTAAAGGCCAAAAGCATCTTTCTCTGAATTCTGACGAGCATTGCACAAGGTGTACTGAGACTGGACAACTTCACTTGGTCAACAATCCGAACAAACTTCTGCAAGGTGTCCAGGGTGATGCTGAGGCAAGAAGGAGGGTTGTCTTCTCGGTGAGTGGCCTTCACCATAAGAACGTCAAGTACAAAATATCAATGACTTCCCTGGCACAAAGAAGTGCCATGAGTGTCACCAAAACCTTGAAGACCCTTGCAGTAGTGGCTTGCCCAAAGGGTAGAGTGACAAGTTGGAAATGTAGAGAACCTACAATGAAGGAAACGCTACTGAGCATGGAATATTTTGATGTAGATGTTGCAAATGTCAGTGGATGCTTCCATTAAAGTAACTTCCAATTTTAGTTGCTTTTTTTTTTTTTTAAATCACCTACAGCAGGGGGCTAGACTGATCGCATAAATTTCTTGTCAATATAATTGCGGGACACAGCACCTTGGATATAGGCCCTTGCCCTAAGAGGCAGACACTAGGCCAAAACTAAACATGTCGGCTCTGCCCGGATGGACTATATTCCTCCTACTGACACTAGGCTACTCAGTTTTAACCCAGTGTCCGTAAGAGGGAGAGTTTTATTTCTGTCCTTTCCTTTCCTTTTCAGGAGCTGATGAGTTTTTTTCTCACCTGTCAGATGGAGTCAACAATGAGGTCGGCATGTGTCTGCCCTTTCCTTATGCACCGGTCACCTGTCCCCAATACCACCTCCATGGTTTCTTCTTGGATCTGGTAACCCAACTCGAGGTTGCATGGTACCGAAGAGGTGATTCCATGTATGCCCAAAAACGTCGGATAGGAAAGTTTCCCCGTCCTCCCTTTGGGCAGGATTATTAGGGAATTTAAATGTTTGGGTTTTTTTGCCGCGCTGCATTCTTGTACAGCATTCTTTTGCACTGTGCGCTTTTTCTCGCCCTGTTCCCCTCTCTTTGGGTGCAGTATTTTTTGCTCACCTTCTCAGTGCTGTTGGCACTGCCGCAGCGGTACCTTATGTCCAGCCGAATATTTTTTTTTTGGACCCAAAAACCCCAATCTGCCCGTATTTACTTGCATACCTGGAAAGCCTTTGCCTGGTGCGAGCCGCCTGGTTTGCACCTATTGGGTTGTACTACCCCACAAGTATTATCCTTCCTGCTGTCAGGCTTTGAGCAGGGTCTTGGCCTTTCCTCCTTGAGAGGTCAGCTCTCTGCCCTCTCTGTTCTGTTTCAGGACGCTTTAGCCTCCCATCTCCAGATCAAAACTTTTTTGTTGTAGTGAGTACCCCGCTCTGCCTGTCCCATTTCTACGTCGCTCGAGGCATGGGACCTAAATCTCGTCTTGAAGGCCGTGCAAGTTTCTCTCACTTTGCTTTCTTGGAAGGTGGCCTTACTTGTAGCCATTACTTTCATCTGTCGAGTGTCTGAACTGGTGGCTCTTTCTTGCAGATCCCCTTTTTGGTTCTTAATAAGGACAAGGTTGCTTGTGTTTCTCTCTAACATGGGTTCCTTGTTTCAAGACATATTTCTGCTTTTTTTTTGCCACTCACCCTCGAGAACAGTCGTTGCATTGTTTAGATGTCACCGGGGCCTTCTGGATCTACCTCACGGCCGCTGAATCGTTCAGGCATCCGACTCACGCTATCGTTCTGGAGGACCCATGTAGAGCTCTGGCAACCTCTAAGGTCATCATTGCCAGTTCGATCCGGTCTGCAATTTCGAAGCATACTGGTCATGGGCTGAATCCCTGATCACCGCTCATTCCACTCAAACGGTCAGTGTGGCATCATGCCTGTTTCATAGGTCTGCAAGGCTGCGACCTGGGCCTCAGTTCATACCTTTTCAAAACTACCAAAACCATACCTTGGCCAATGCAAGCCTGGGCCGCAATGTACTTCATGCAGCAGTTTGCTAACTGACTCGCAACACTGTGAAATTTTTTCTTTTAAATTTTTGCCCACCCTTTGGGACTGCTTTTGGACATCAAGGTGCTATATCCCCCCATGATATTGATGAGAAATTCAAATTTGTGTACTTCACATAAAATCCTTTTCTCCTCTGATTAATTGGGGGTCCCCGATCCCTCCCTCTTTTTGTCTTAATCCTTATATGATTCTCACTGACATTTTGTCCTTGGAATCGGACTGTCAATTTTTTCTTTCTGCTATGGCTTTTGCACCAACTAAGTAGCCTGGCATCAGTAGGAGGGATATAGTCCATCCGGACTAAGGCCAAACGTTTGGTTTCCACCTAGTGTCAGCCTCCTCGAGCGAGGTGCTGTATCCCCCAATGAATCAGATGAGAAAAATATTTTACGGTAATTACAAAAATCTAAAAAAGTTTTCATTACAGCATGCTTAGGCAAAGTATGTTTCCACCACCACAGCGCTCAGTTACCCAGGAGAGTGCTACTTGGGGAAAAGACACATTGCCTGTAGAGGACGTGTGAGGACTTAGCACTCTGAGTTAAAGTGAGAGAAAGAAAGACCTAGGAGTATGAGGTTCTTGAGGGGGAAAAAGACCCCAATAAAGCATATTAAAAGCAGTAGTGTAGAGAAAATTATAAGTGAGTCATAAGGAGAGACCAAAGTGAAAAACACTGTGCTCCCACCCCAAAAATCCCTCCTCCGCTGTTTGTACTAGGGACAGAGAGCAATAAGGACAGTGAGAGCGTATACTTACCTTTCTGATATCACCAATGTGCCAAGAAACCCTTTGCCCTAGATGGGGGTAAATCTGTATTTGCAACAGAAGAGGTTGGATGCCATATTACAGGTCTGTACAATGGCCATGTGCATGAGTGATATACTTTAATAGATAGTCATTTACTGTGTTTTCATACAGGTACAGGTCTATATCCAGGTTTTCTTAGTAAAATTGGATAGCTGCTTGACGAGAGAATTTAGTGCCCACTGATTTGAGGTCATTTTTCTGACTTCCCAACAACTAGTTGTCTCATGTCGATCACAGGTAACTCGAATCAGTGTCCCATGTTAGAAGTTATTTCATTACAAATAAAATGCATTGTTTTGCTCAAAAAATACACAATTAACCTTATTAAACAAATTTTTTTATTTTTCCCCTAAAAGTACACTTCATTAAACTATTCTGTATGTTCCCCAAACTACAACTGTATCAGAAGGGTAGTAATGGAAATGTACAATTTTAAAATGGGCTTTGATTACAGTTCAACATAAATAGTTACTGGAACAAATAAGTAACTTGATATAAATACACAGCACAAGTTATTAATCCTTTGATAGAAAAGAAGATTTCCGCAATTTGCAAGACTGGGTGTCATTATACTCCCATCTAGTGGGTAAGCTTATCATAAAATCGCAATAAACCTAAAAAGTTAAATAATCTAAATTTTTTTACTTAAGCAACTCAGTATTTTTATTTTCCCTATAAATCTGTTTTTTATAGAATTTTTGATACATTCTAATTTTTTTAAATTGATAATAAAATTTGGATTACCATTTTAGTTTTCTGGAGACTTAAAAGGTGATATGGACTTGAAAAAACTGGACCACTAGGCGGTTTTTTTGACTTGAACGTTATAGCAGCATTTTCAAGTCAAATCTAGGAAAGGGTCTAAAACACAGAATAGGTACAAACCTATTATATTTTTTTTTTCTCTCTGTAGGGTTCATTCCTGGTCTTGGCTTTTAAAACACTGCATCAAAAAACACCCTGTGAACCCAGCATAACTTCCTTAAATTAGCTGCGTAACTTGCTTAACTGTGTTGTGGCTGCAGTTCCTATGAAGATTTAAAGGGGTTGTCTCCCGTCAAGAGATTCATAGATGCATCCTATCCCTTCCTGGTCAGAGTGGCTGTAATTAGCATACGAGCTCTGTGCAGTCACTCCTGTATTCAACTCTGTGTTTCCAGTGCTAATTAGTTTAGAAGCTCTCTGAAACTGCTAGCAGGAGTTTATCTAACGGAAACAGTACTAATTACAGGCTATTTTACTGCCGGCCACCTGTGTGATGACATCACTCACATAGAGCAAACAGCAGGGGAAGAGCAAATAAACAGGTCGGTCACTGAGGGAACAGAAAGAGCCAGGGAGGTGATAATATCACTTGTAGCTCCTTAACAAAAAAAGATGAACAAAGCACAATAATTTGGAAAAATGTCTTCATTTTGTGTTCCCTACATTTTGAAAGTTATTCTTTGTAGCGAGACAACCCCTTTAAGTGTCTATAACTATTCTCTGTGTAGTCTGATTCTGTAGTTCTCACCCTTTTTATCTGTCCCCTAGTTCTTGTAATCTTCATTTAGCAGGCTAACAACAAAGTAGGACAAATGGAATAAAATTGCAGGATCCGACTAAATACAGTTCTTGCTTGTAGTTTCTTACCATAGAGACTCATAAGTCTGCACAGGATCGGCAAACACAAAAAGGTAGAATATTTTCTAAATCAAGGCTATCTGCAACATTATGGATTTAAGAACAATGAAGAAACTGGGTGCATAGCCCTGTAAACAATCAGTTGCTCCTTAGCAACAGCCAGCAATTTGCTTCTTTTATAGCAGAATGATAGCTTGCTGGCCGTTGCCATTCAATGTAAATCTCAGTAGAAAAAATGAATCTTATTTGTTAAAACATCAGTAAAGCTGCTACCAATAAGCTGCAATAGGAAAGCTATTTAGAAGACAATTTTAACCGCAGCTGTGGTCACTGGTCATTTTCTTTCTTCAAGTTTTTTTTTTTTCCCCCAAAAGTGGCACTGTACTATTGACAAATAAAAAAAAATAAAAAAAAGAGCTTTTTATGGCCTCTAAATGTATATACAGTTGAGGAATAGTTGAATAACATTTGGAATACACTTTGACTAAGCTTTTTTGGTCACTTGTAGTAACAACTCAGTCAGTAGAGACATCTAAACCAGCCCCTTACAGCTATAGCATGGTAATTAGGGGTAGTCCAGACCAGGCATCCTCAAACTGCGGCCCTCCAGCTGTTGGGAAACTACAACTCCCATCATGCCTTTATATAATCTTGAGCAGTGGGCATGATGGGAGTTGTAGTTTCCCAACAGCTGGAGGGCCGCAGGTTGTGGATGCCTGGTCCAGACTACACAACCAGCTGACTTTACATTTTACAGATTTTTTAGGATATGTTCACACAATTTAATTGTGAAATGTAATGTTACGCTACAAAATACATATTTTAAGTGGGGTTTTTTTGCAAAAAAAAAAAAAAACACTCCACACAAACGCCTCAGAAATTCACAAGGCACTTATATCATGCAAATGAAATCTTCCCTAAATATGCGTCCAAAATAAGCTTGTGAATTACGCGGCGTGTGAATGACAGCGCATATTCTACAGCGCAAGCAATGAGAGCAGCAGAGAATATTGTTTGAGGCGTATTTCAGCAAAAAAATAGGCCAGAAAATAAGCATAGAATTACGTTGTGTAAACATACCCTTACAAATGAAATTTAAAAATAGCTTGTAAAGTGAACCTAAAGTGTTGAAAGCAGCTTCAAGGGAGGAAGCGGAGAGGCAGTTTCAGCTTTATCATGGATGGAGCAGTTTACATTGATTTGTACTAAAGCAATTCCATCTATAAGACTCCAGTTCCTTAAAGGGGTTATCCAGCTTTATAAAAGTGAGCTACGGTTGTTTAATAAAACATAGAAAATGTATATACTCACCATTTGTACTTTGAAGCTGCCGGAGTCCCCTTGGGTCTTGGTTTACTTCTCTCCTATTATTGGCATGTGACCGCCATAGCCAAATCATCACTAAGGAAGCGAATGGCACATAAGTGGTAAAGTCAAGGGAATGGCACATACCTGCTGAAACCACTGATTGGCGATCATGTGCCAATTACAGAAGGGGGGTACACAAAGTCCAGGGGACGCCGCAGACAACTTTAGTGCTAGAACCACGGTAAGTATATATATATATTTTTTGTAGCTTTTTTTCACATTAAGTTGGACAACCCCTTTACACACCTGTCATAGTCAGGAAGCCTCAGAGCTGTACAGTCATGGCCAAAAGTTTGGAGAATGATACAAATGTTAAATTTTTAGAAAGTCTACTGCATCAGGTTTTATAATGGCAATTTGCATATACTCCAGAATGTTATAAAGATGATCAGCTTAACAGCAATTAATTGCAAAGTCAATAGTTGCCTAGAAAATAACTTTTTCCCCCAAAACACATTTCAACTTCATTGCAGCCTGCCTTAAAAGGACCAGCTAACTTTTGTTTCAGTGATTGCTCCCATTAACACAGGTGTGGGGTTGATGAGGACAGGGCTGGAGATCAATCTGTCATGATTAAGTAAGAATCACACCACGGACACTTTAAAAGGAGGCTGGTGCTTGGCATCATTGTTTCTCTTCTGTTAACCATGTTATCTCTAAAGAAACACGTGCAGTCATCATTGCACTGCACAAAACTGGCCAAAACAGGGAAGAGTACACAGCTGGGAAAGATTGCCCCTCAGTCAACAATCTATCGCATCATCAAAAAAATTTCAAGGAGAGAGGTTCCATTGTATGCCAAAAAGCTCCAGGCGCCCAAGAAAGACCAGCAAGCGCCAGGACCCGTCTCTTAAAAGTTTTTCATTTCGGAACCCGGGCTACCAGCAGTGCAGAGCTTTCTCAGGAATGGCAGCAGGGAGGTATGAGTGCATCTGCACGCACTGTGGGCGAGACCCATGGAGCAAGGCCTGGTGTCAAGGGGGGCAAAACAAAGAAGCCACTTCTCTCCAGAAAAAACATCAGGGACAGACTGATATTCTGCCAAAGGTACAGGAGTGGACTGCTGGGGGACTGGGGTAAAGCCATTTTCTCTGATGAATCCCCTTTCCGAATGTTTGGAACATCTGGAAAACAGCTTGTTCGGAGAAGACAAGGTGAGCGATACCACCAGTCTTGTCTCATGCCAACTGTAATGCATCCAGAAACTATTCATGTGTGGGTTGCTTCTCAGCCAAGGGAATCGGCTCTCTAACAGTCTTGCCTAAAAACAACATCCATGAATAAAGAATGGTACCAGAATGTCCTCCAAGAGCAACTTCTCCCAACCGTCCAAAAGCAGTTTGGTGAATCAACAATGCCTTTTCCAGCATGATGGAGCCCTTGCCTAAAGAAAAAGGGGATAACAAAAATGGCTCAGGAACAAAACAGAGATTTTGGGGTCCATCCGGGAAACCCCCCCCAGCTTAACCCTTTGAGAACTTGTGGTCAATCTAAAGAGACGGGGGAAAAACAAAAAGCAACAAATTGTGACAAAAGCAAGCTTTGATTTAAGAATGGACTGCTATCATCGGGATTTGGTCCAAAGATGATTGAGAGCATGCCGGGAGAATTCAGAGTTCCTGAAAAAAGGGTAAACCCCTGCAAAAAATTGACGCTGCATTACCACGCAATAAAACCTTTTTTTTTTTTTAATCATAATATTATTGCCTTGTATTTCTGTAGTGAAAAAAACCTCTGAAAACACACTAAAAACCAGAGGGCAACAGATCATGTGAAAATATAATATTTGTGTCATTCTCAAAACTTTTGGCCATGACTGTAGAATAATGCTGTCATAGCATAGGTTAACAGTCTACATAACACCATAGGCGCACACTTATCAATGACAGCCCTATAGTTAGATCTGCTTGTCCTGGGACAGCGGATGATTAGGATATGTTCAGATGGGGTAAATTCGGTCCCAAATTTCACTGCGTTTTTTGCGTTAAATATGGGGCAGGGGTAATCCAACTCTCATAGGAACATGGATTACCCCGTCTCCCACGCGTCAATAAATCGTTTTGTAGGCTGGGAGATAATGACGTTTAAACACCCGCAGAATGCATGTTTATGGCCCCCCCCCCCGTGCTTTGGGAGTACTCGCTAATCACGCACCCCCAAATCCCCCGGCGTTTTTAGGGCACGGCTTACGCACCGCAATTACCTGTGTGATAACCCTTTAAAAGGGGAAATTTTTTGGTTTGGGTGTTCCCAAAAGGCAGGACAAAATGCCGGCAACTACATTTTTTATTAGCTAACCTCTTTGAATTTTTAACAGAATGAATAAGAAGCCTTTAATTTCAAAAATTGAAATGCCTCTTTTATAGGCACTGTATTAACAGGGGATTCACGGCTTCCGCTTTTCTGATACTAACAGACATTTATTATACTGATAAATAAAATGATATACTTAAAGCATTGTCTAAACTTGTGTTGAGTGTTTTATTAATATAAAATGGTCTGTTTAGTTTCATTTCCTTAGGTATCTCTATAGTTGACTTAGCTCTGATTTTCTGATACAGAGCACCAAATATTCTGCATAACCATAGATTTGAAAGATGACTTGCTGGGATCGCTGCCAGCACCCCGGAGCTTGAAGCTTACGGGTAGTTAATGTCACCACGGCTTATTTTGGGCCGTATTTCACCCTAATTTGCGCCGACTGGGAATTACGGTCTGAAAACCACCCCAGTCATTACGGTAACCCAGTTTCATAAAACTATGGATACGTCCCTCTCCCTCCGCCCCAAAACGGGGAGCGGGGGGGAAAGCGACATGTCAATTAATCCCCGGCCTATCGCACCGAGAATAATGAATTCTTGGGGCTGGCGGGCTCTGGGCCCCCCCCGTACACACGGCGTAATTCGGGGGCAAATACGCCCAATTAAGCCATGTAACATACCATCCGAAATAATGGAAAAATTGTCAATAGGCCCAAACCTCCCTCCAGTGCCACAAGCTCCTTTTCATATCAATGGCTATTACATCAGAAAAACAAATCTTCCACCTGAAAAAGGAATAGTAAAAGGTTAACCAGCACAAAATCTCAGACCTAAAAACAACATGATGATAAAAGATTTACTATCAGATTTCTGAACATTGCCAAAATTAGACATTTTAGGAAAGAACCTGTCCATTCAGTCATTAAAACGGCAACGCACGTCATGACCAAGAAGCCTGTACATAATTCTAATGGCAAAACTGAAACCTTATTTTTCATTCCAAAATTAATCACTAAATAGAAAATTTCCCAGGCCTAAATCCTCCCCCTACCTTGAATGTTAATCCACAAAATATTTCCCTACCAGTCGTCCTCAAGATCAGAATTGGGTCAGGTGTGGTACTCGGTTTAATCGGATATGATGCACAGCATCAGGAGACATACCATGTCAAACACATAAAATTAATATTCCCCATACACAGAAAATGTTCTACAAGAACAGTTGCCGTTTTCACTGATTGTCTGAAGCTGCCCCACATTTTTGCCGAAATAACCTGCAAAGTCCTTGCTCCCCGATATGGCAGCATCTCCTAGTACAGCTCTCAGCAAGCCCCAAAAAAGCTTACTGCAGGTCGACGACCAATAAAAACCTCATTTACAACATAATGGGCCTTATGTATGAAATCTGTCTAAGCGCAAGACTATCCTTGTTGCCCATGGCAACCAACTTTCATTTTTACAGAGCGGTAAAAGAAATGAAAGCTGAGCCTCGATTGCTTGGTTTGGGCAACAAAGACAGTCTTACGCGTTTCATAAGGCCTCCTATGCCTCGTACAGCCCTCCCCACTTCCAAAGAAACTATTTGTGGCCTGGAATGTGCACCTCACATGGGGTCAGCTTGCTTAATTTCAAGTGGTTGCAAATTTTTTCTGGAACAGATCAATGTATTAGAAATCTTTATCAACGACTGTACATAAAAACACACACAAATAACAATGATTTGCCTATCTGTTGTTGTTTTATGTGGAAACCCAAGGAACTAAAGTGGTGGGATCATCTGTTACAGTTAGGTTGACTAAGAGTATATGTCCACACTGTCTCATGTGACACTATGTAGAAGAGTTCAGTAGGGTTTCCATACAGTACTAGTTTTTAGTCCACAACATCATGTCAGCGGCTCCTTGGGATTCTTTCACGTCGACTTTTGGCGGTAGTGAAGGGTTAAGTCGCCTCCGCTCTTCCAAATGAAATGTTTCACAGTCCGCAGGTCCATGTTAGGATCCAGAATCTGGGGGAGATAAATGCAGGGATCAGTGGTTGGAAGTTACTCCAGAGTTATGCGTGTTAACCCCTTACTGACAGGTGGTCATAATAATACGGTTCTTATGGTTTTTTTTCCTAAGATTTATAACTTTTCCATCTACATAAGACATGAATGCTTTTTTTTTTTGTACTTTTTAATGGTCACTATGTAGGCAAACTCTGGCCCCTTTGTTATGGGAAAAATTAAGGTGCGCAATTGCTGCAAAAATACTTGGCCTGCCATATAAATATATTGTGAAAAAAAAAAGCAAGGTCACACTGAAAAAGGCAATATATAATCTAATAAAACCCATGGCCCACCCCAAAGATAAATAAACCAATTATAGGAATATTGGAAAGCATTATGTAAGGAAAATATAAAAATGGGGTTTATTTAAATTTGACAAAATTTTATTAAGCTACCTCCCAAAAAGCAAGGGGATCCCCGACGGTGATTCCAACTAAACATTTACCCCTCAAGGCCAAACCCCGACTGCAGCTTAGGTTTTGGGAGGAACAAAACAATTTTAATTTTCCCGCATGGTTTAAAAAAAAAGCAGCTGTGTGCCCAAAACCAAAAGCTTCCCCTTTTTAAACCATGCGGGTTATTTTAATTTTAGTTCTACCCTAAACCCCGAAGCTGCAGTTGGATTGACCCCAGTAGGAACATTTTTGTGTAGGGATCATGCTCTGGGGTTTTTCGTTTTGGGGGGGTGAGCTTTTAAAACAATTTTGACAAATACGTAAACTAAGGTCCCCCGGTTTTTTATTTTTAGCATAATGCATTTAAATTCCATAACTGAGGTTTCTACTCTGGCCCATGATGTATTGTATTAACAGTGCTAATTGCTGAGCAGCAGCTCTCACACCCCACTACTAGGGGAACAATTAGATGATAAAAAACTGCACATTAACTTAACACCTGTTCACACCAGCATGCAGAAAAGCCGCAGTATAATGCATGGGGAGATTGCACAAATGCAAAAATACCAATAAAACAACCACTCACATATCCTCAAAATAGGAGATGGGTAGTTGCTGGTACTACAATTGCATATACAAAAGGCGATACAGAAGGGTGCCATAAATACAGATACGTGTGGTGCACCATGCTGGCTTACAACCTATTAGCGACACCCATACTATTAGATTACGCGGGCTGCCCAGCACTTTCTGGGTGTCCAACACAAAACACATATACCCTTCGCTGCACTGTTGGGCAGATAAAAAATATGACATACTAGAAAAATTTTAAATATGAGGTATTAGTTGGTACATGGGCCCCGGTACACAAGCTCGTAACCGGCGTCAACGGTCCTCATGTCTTGGCGAGTCCCTACACTAATAATTTACAGAAAAAACATACAAAAGATGGGACATTACTTACTCAAAAAAAAACACTGCAATTTTTGGGCCATATTCACAGCTCAATGGCTGAACCCAGTAGCAGGCAACCCTGGCCTATATGCTACCTGGGAAGCATATGGGCCAGAGTTGTCTGCTACTGTGGAGCGGAAGGTGTCTGTATTTTGTGTTGGACACCCAGAAAGTGCTGGGCAGCCCACCTAATCTAATAGTATGGGTGTCGCTAATAGGTTGTAAGCCAGCATGGTGCACCACACATATCTATATTTATGGCACCCTTCTGTATTGCCTTATTTACATGCAATTGTAGTACCAGCAACCACCCCTGTCATGCATGGTAGGCCTGCGAGTGGTTGTTCTATTGGTATTTTTGCATTTGTGCAATCTCCCCATGCATTATATTGTGGCTTTTCTGCATGCTGGTGTTAATGTGCAGTTTTTTATCATCTAATTGCTCCCCTAGTGGTGGGATGTGTGAGCTGCTGCTCAGCAATTAGCTGCACCTGTTAATTTTTCCCAGGTAGCATGTGGTCCAGAGTTGCCTGCTACTGGGTTCAGTCTAGTCCAGCCATTGAGCTGTGAATATGGCCCAAAAATTGTAGTGTTTTTTGAGTAAGTAATGTCCCATTTTTGTATGTTTTTTCTGCCATTGACTGTACTATATAATGTACTGGGAAATTGAAAAAAAATTTAAAGTAGGGTTAAATTAGGAAAAAAACGCCCTTTTGCCATGTTTATGGGGGTTTTGTTTTGATGACAATTACTTTTCAGTATAACTGATGTGTTCTCTGTATTCTGCAGGTCAATACGATTCCAGCATTAGCAAATCTGTAGGGTTTTCGTTATGTTTTAGTACTTTAGAAAAGAAATACAAACATTCTCCATTTCTTAAATTTGCGCTGCTTAGCCATTTTCTGCGACCAATAACTTTTTTGTTCTTCTGCCTATGGAATTGAGGGGGCATTTTTTGCAGGCTGAAGTTTTATTTTTATTGATACCAAAGCTGTTTTGTATACAGGCAACTGCACTGTGGCCCGTGTAGAAGCCTGTATGGTTTCCTAATACCATACAATAAGGGTGATTACGCACCACAAAAAGTGCATCTATTATGTGAGGGTGACTGTCATAGGAAGAAATTATATATTTTCTGAATTACCCATTAACAATAACGATGGGAGAAGCAGATACCTGGTCTTGACACAAGAGCTCAATCTTCTCTTCAGCCAACACAGCAATGTCCTCCTCCTTTTCTTGCTCCCCTTGCTTTTCATTATTTGAGGAACTGGTCGTCTGAGACTCTGTATCCACGTTAATAATTTTCTCATAGACGTGTTCCATCACCTTCCTGACCTGCAGCATGTCACTAGCCGACAGTCTGTCCCTGTAGATACAATGCACAAGTGACAGTTTCTGCACACAGGACCTATGTAGCGATTACATACTGTATTTCATATACATTGCCTCTTAAGATTCCAGATGTAGGTAGCCAGAACAAATATGGACAAATAACTCGACTACAGATAACAGAGCACCGTTAGAGTATACTTTAATGTTAAAGGGGTGCTCTATGTTTACAAAATGCTCAACAGCAAGTTGAGCTCGTAAAATAGGGGAAAAAATATACAAAAAAAAAAATAAAAAAAATAATTCTTTTAACCTGCTCCATTCCGTTCCAGCGCCAATCCCACTACCAGTGCTCCCAGATGATGACATCCTGTTGCTTGCTCATGTGACCCTGCAGCTATGCAAAGCTGGCTACATAGCATTTGATTACTGAGGCCTATGTTCGGATGCAGCGTTGTGGGAGCACTGATCATGAACTGAATGAATGCAACGCCACTGGAGTGGCTTTAAATGTTTTTTATTTTATTTTATAACCTCCAACTGACTGATGAGCATTTTGTAAACATGGAACACTTATTTAAAGACATTGTCCAGTTCCTGGGGCCCCAGTGAAATAAAAAAAAAAAAACTCTATACTTACCTTCGTTTTGTCCCCGTTTCCAGTGATGACTCTCTGGTCTTCTGTTTTCTTTCTTCCAGATGGGGAAGTAACAGCTGCAGCCACTGATTGGCTGGAACAGTCATGTGCCTTTAGAATTCAAGAGGAACACCAGCTTCAACTCGTAAGATGAAAACGATTGTTTTATTTCTTCATGTTAAAAATCAATTCAAAAAACAAACATCCACAGGAAAAAACACCCTTAGATGGAGTAAAAAATGGTCAACGGCTGACTCGTTTCAGATCCTCCATGATCCTTCAATATAGCTGGACAAGCTACGTTTAAGGTTCATGGAGGACCCGAAACACATCAGCCGTTGACCATTTTTTACTCCATCTAAGGGTGTTTTTCCTGTGAGTTGTTTTTTGATTGATTATTACATGGAAATAAAACAATTTACCTGTGTGGATGGGACAAAGGTTATATATGGTGTGGACCTTTGTGTCTCCATTATAAATTATGTTAAGGGTGTGTATTATGTATGATATAGTTTAATATATAATTATATAACTTAAGATATATGTAAGTATATCTATATTATGACAATAGTTGCACACTCAAAGAACACTTGAAAGTAATAGAAGGAGGGTGCCAGCAGCAAAGACTTGGCTATGCAAGAAGTTCCAAATACACAAAAAAAAAAAGGTCCACGCACTCCAAAATCGTTCAACAATAAGGTAATTTATTCTCCATGCTCAAAGACGACGTTTTCAGCTCCTCACAGATGCCTTTTCAAGGCCAGTGAGGATAAACTGACT
This sequence comes from Phyllomedusa bahiana, assembly GCA_025379985.1. NCBI lineage: Eukaryota > Metazoa > Chordata > Amphibia > Anura > Hylidae > Phyllomedusa > Phyllomedusa bahiana. The sequence continues at coordinate 55,101 of JAODAL010002729.1, forward strand.
CTTGTTGAGCATGGAGGAAAAATTACCTTATATGTGAGCATTTTGGGTCCGTGACTTTTTTATTTTATTTATAATATATATATATATATAAATATATATATATATATAATATATATTATATATATATATATATATATATATTTATTATTTATTAGGCACATACCTGTGTAATACGGCATGTAAAAGCTGTCAGTATATCTTGTCACTAATATGTTAACAAAATGGCCGCATGTAGTAGTTTGTAGAGATCGTCGTGTAATCCAAGATGGCACCTCTTCAGAAGTTACACCCTGTGTCCAAACATTCCTGAGCTGTGAGGAGGGGTCTGTAGATAAGGACGTGCCAATAGACCCTCACAGCCAGGTACATGTGATGCTTCTTATCTACTAATTTGCAAAAGTATAAAAAGCTGCCATTTTGTGATAAAGGCAGAAAGCACTTTCACAGCAACAGAGCATGTTGTCATTTGTTTTCTCGGTGCACCCTTTGTTATTTTTAAGCTAATTTGGACCCCCACAAGGACAGAATAGCCCCTTTGAGGCTACTTCCATATCAATCTTACGAGTTGAAGCTTGTGTTCTTGTGTCCTCTTGAATTCTAACTAAGGAGCTGTGCTTTCTTTTCCTATCCACGCATCCTTGTGGATTGAATTGGATGGGCCACGAGCAGTGAGCCAGTATAATATGCGAGTACAGTCATGTGCCTCTACTTACAGGACCGCTTGTAGCTATTCACTTCCGAATGTTGATGTAAATGAGTGGCACATTACCGCTGTGTTTGGAAGTAAAAGAATGAATAGGAGACCAGAGAGCCAACCCCGGAATCATAGAGAGGCAAGAATAGGGTTTTTTATTTTATCGGGGCGCCTGGAGTCGGCTAGTAAGATTTTCCAGGAACTGGACAACCGCTTTAACATTTGAGCTGCTCCTCACCCTCCTCCCTCCCCCGGCAGCGTCGGAGCTCCTGAACACCCGGCATAATTGCGGGGCGTACTGTATGCCCTGCAATTAGCCGTGTGAACTTAGCCTTAGATTCCACCTCTCGCTTTCCAGGTCTTTTGAAACAAAGCATCAACCTGTTTGTTTTGGTCAACTGTTTGACTTTCCCTGTATTAGGTTCTTGTAGGCCGCACCTTCAAAACTTAATCTAAAAGAATCCATATACCAGGATATCTGAAACCTATACTTACTTTTTCAGGGTTTTTGCTCCCGATGATGAATGAGGTTGGAGGTAGAATGGAATTTTATTGAATTTGGGCATGTTTTTCTACAAGACAAAGTCCATAAAACATAATTACTATACAGGAGATCCTATAGGTCATTACATTACAAGTACATTCTGCTAGTTTAAGAAAGGTTTAATCATTACACAGTAGCTCACAAAAGTCAGTACACCACTCACATTTTTGTAAATATTGTATTATACGTTTTCATGGGACAGCACTGAAGATATTACACTGACACAATGTAATGTGGTTAGTGTACAGCTTGTATAAGGCAGTGTTCACACGGCTTATTCAAGCCGTAATTGCGGGACGGATTTCGCCTGCAGTTATGGCTTGAATAAGGGACGGGATGGGGGCGCTGCCCACCGGTCCCATAGACATTACATTATCCACGGCGCGTACGCGCAGTAAATAATGTGCATGTCACTTTCTCCCCCCGCGGCGGATTCGCCGACCGGGGAGGAGAGACGGAATCCATAGTTCTCTATGAGAACTGTGGATTACCGCAGTTACTGGGACGGATTGGAGTCGTACTGCAGCGCAAATATGGCGTGCAGTACGGCTCCAATCAGTCCCAAAATAAGCCGTGTGAACGAGGCCTAACAGTGTAAATACGGTGTGCCCTCAAAATAACAGCACCCGGCAATCAATGTCTAAATCGCTGACAACAAAAGTGAGTACACCCCTATGTGACGGACAAATTGTGCCCAATTTGACATTTTCCCTCCATGGTGTCATGTAACTCATTATTGTTACAAGGTCTCAGGTGTGAATAGGGAGTCAAACTGGTCACTGGAAGTTCAACATGACCCCTCATGGCAAAGAACTATCGGAGGATCTGAAAAATAGAATTGTTGCTCTACATAAGGATGGCCTAGGCTATAAGAAGATTGCCAATACCATGAAACTGAGCTGCAGCACAGTAGCCAAGACTATGCAGCTGTTTAATAAGACAAGTTCCACTCAGAACAGGCCTCACCATGGTCAACCAGAGAAGTTGAGTGCACATGCTCAGCATTATATCCAGAGATAGATGTATGAGTGCTGCCAGAATTGCTGCAGAGATTAAAGGGGTGGGATGCCAGCCTGTCAGTACTGAGACCATATGCTGCACACTGCATCAAATTGGTATGCATGGCTGTCGTCCCAGACGGAAGCCTCTTCTACAGATGATGCACAAGAAGTCCAGCAAACAGTTTTCTGAAGACAAGCAGACTAAGGATATAGATTACTGGAAACATATCCTGTGGTCTGATGAGACCAAGATAAACTTATTTGGTTCAGATGGTGTCAAGCGTGTGTGGCGGCAACCAGATGAGGAGTACAAAGACAAGAGTGTCTTGCCTTCAGTCAAGCATGGTGGTGGACATGTCATGGTTTGGGACTACATAAGTGCTGCTGGCTGTGGGGAGCTACAGTTGAGTAAACGACGAATGCCAACATGTACTGTGGCATACTGAAGCAGAGCATGACCTCCTCCCTCTGGAAACTGGGCCACAGGGCAGTATTCCAACATGACCATTGCTTTGCTAAAGAAAATGAAGGTAAAGGTGCTGGACTGGCCAAGCATGTCTCCAGACCTAAACCCTAGTGAGCATCTGTGGGGTATCCTCAAGCAGAAGGTGGAGGAGCGCAAGGTCTCTAACATCCACCAGCTCTGTGATCATAGAAGAGTAGAAGAGGATTCCAGTGGCTGCAACCAGTGAAGCTGTAGTGACCTCCATGCACAAGCAGTGCTGGAAAATAATGGTGGCCACACAAAATATTGACACTTTGGGCCCAATTTGTCCATTTTCATTTAGAAGTTTAATCACTTTTGTTGTCAGTGGTTTAGACATTGATGGCTGTGTGTTGAGTAATTTTGATTGCACACCCAATCTACACTGTTATACAAGCTGTACACTGACTACTTTACATTGTATCAGTGTCATATGTTCAGTGTTGTCCCATGAAAAGGTATAATACACTATTTACAAAAATGTGAGGGTGTACTTACTTTGTGAGATACTGTAAAATGAAAAGTTATACAACTTCCAAGTACAGCAAGTGTCTTCATTTATCGCCCACCAGGCTGAATTCTGGTCCTGCTGACAGAACCAATAGCTGTTGCAATGCAGGAGGTTAGTTCAAAGAGTACTTTCTAGAAAAATACATTGTAAAAATGAAAAGGGCTCAATCAGGACAGTTTTAAGTCTCTGAATGTAGACAATGGGGCACATTTATAATGACAATTGCACCAGAATTTTGGCATACATGCCTATCATATTTATCGCGTGTTTTAGAAAGTTTTTAGAGCTTCTGTGCCTCATCCAACAAAAGGGAGGTAACCTCGTTAAAAGGGACTTGACTTTGTGGAATGGGGTGTGGCTACACACGTAATGCCGTGCACCAAACATTTTGGCAACTGATGCCACAAATTAAGCCAACTTGTAGATGATGTAAGCTCAGACTAACCAGCTCTATTATATAAAACTGGCGCATTTTTGGACTGTCTTGCCCAAGTTTACATTGTCTAAGAATTAGACAGTGCAATAGATCTGCTCCAAAACTCCATTCACTGAAGGGCAACTGAGCAACCATTAAAACGATGAGGAGTTGAAAAACAAAAGTATATGAAAAGCTGCGTAACATTTTATTATTATTATTATAATAAAAGTCTTATTCATGATCAGCATTCCAATAACTTTCTTTATTCAGGCACAAATCTTAGGCCTGGTTCACATTTGTGTTGGAGATCCAGACTGTGTCACTGATTCCATCAAAATTTATTGAAAAATGACAGACACCATGACGAAAACCCAACAAACCCCAAAAGTAGTCAATCAAGTCCGTTGGGCACCATTGGTGTTCGTCATTTAATAGATCGGGCGTCGCCTCTATGAACGGAATTTCCAACACAGGTGTAAACTGGGTCTTATAACACGTGACATTACAGCTTAATCTAGAGACTTTCCCCAAAGCCTTCTGCAAATGTCTTTAGAAACAGCCCAAATAATGCAAAAGGATGTAAAAGTTGTGCCTGAACAAAGAAAGTCATGGGAATGCTGATGTCTGAATGCTATATTATGGGTGTGCTGTAGACTGTCAATGCAATAGATGAGAGATTCTAATAAAAGGTCTTAGTCTTCAGCAGATGTGGCTGCTTCAGGTATATGTGCTATGGGTTAGGCTGGGTTTACACATTGCAGCCACTTTGCACCCATCACACTTTCATGGCATATCCCAATGATATTCCATCAAAGTGCATAATGGCAACACCTCTTTAACCCAATATTTGAATATATTGGTATGTGATGGGGTAGTACTTACATCCACTGTAATATCAACCACCCACTGTGGAACAGTTTCATTAAGGAGCATGGATTCAGTCTCACCACCAGAATCTCTACAAAGTAACCTAGGATCAGCAGGCACAAAAGAAACAGATTAACCATTTGTTACGTATCATTTGTTCACATTATTTGGTCTATGCATCTAACCATGATGGCAAATCTGAGAGCACACATAGTTATTTTAAAAACACATCTGCACAGACATACCTAAAAAGAGTGCGGCCCCCAGCTTCCCCAAAAATAACTGGAGTATGAGGTGGCACTTGGAAATAGCCGTTGCCTTTCTGTATCCTATTTTCCTGCTCCCCATTTGCCACTGCACAATAAATACACAGAGATCATTAGATCATTAATGTTTTCTATGCATGAGTTTTGATGGATAATATTTCAGTCAATCCTAAGGTTCCTCACCGTGATTTACTTCATTTTCTTCTTCCTCCATAGGATTTATATGAGTTCTTGGCCAAAACTCTAGCAATGCTTGTAACAAGAGTCCCCCAAGATTCACTGCAAACCCAATAATTCATGTTACCCAACAAAACTTTGCCGTTTTAAATTATGTTGCTTTTTTTTTTTTTTTTTTTGTGAAATGAACAAAATGAGAATTCTTTTTTGGCTAAGCCCTTACATTTTGGATCGGACCCATCAGGACTGCTAAACCCAGCATCTTTGGCAGACACCCACGCGGCAAAACAGTCGCTCTCGTCTAAAGTGATGGTCAACATCTGTCAAAAAGACACATTGTGACATGAGAAGGTTACGGACTGCAAATAGAATTACAATCACATTCACAAGACAAGCCAATATAGAAATAAATATAAAAAAAGCTGTAATCTGCCCAGGTCGATTTACACATCATCCCTAATTTCTTAATTGAAAGGAGTTTTGCCACAAAGTAAAACTGACGTGGGAAGCTCGAAAATTAAAAAAAATAAACATGTTCACCATTCATCATCACTAAAAATTCTGTCCAATTAATGTTTTAGCTGCTCCCTTAGTGACCAATGTACAGCAAAGCTCCTAGCCGGCCCCAAACGCTAGACATCATCTCAGGACTACGTCGTTATTCCCCCTTTTACTAATCACATACACTCCTGCTGAGCGAAGATTAAACCCCCATTCTTTCATTAACCCCGTCCCGTACTATTTTAGTATTATTTGGAAGGCAAAGTACTAACCACCTGCTACTTTGTACACTCACAGGTTTTACATAAACGCCCTTTATTTGACTAAGGAGCACCTTGGGGTGATGTCAGCCTGCTGGGTCAATGATATGCATTCAAACAAATTAACACACACCCCTCGAACCCGAAATGAAGCGGGGAAAAAAAAGGCATAAATGTTTTGTGGAAAACCCCTTTAAAAAAGGGAAACCTGTAACATGTTTTGAGCTTTTACCCCCAAATCTTATTCATGGTAGGTGTTGCTCCCCCCCAACCAAAGGCTATCCCCCACTGACATTATTCAAAAATTTTCTACCTATTCAAAGAAAAAGGGTTGTCATTGAGGTGGGGGGGGTTTTAAAAAAAAATACACTGAAGGACTCTTCGAAGCTTTCTGCGAAAAGAAGTTTGAGATTAAATACACGAAAACTACAGAAACTTCAGAAAAAGGGGCACCGCGGAAAAAAACGCAGGTCAAATTTATTTGTATGTCTTCACAAGGGGGGCAAAACCTATGTAACAGGTCCTTTTTTAAAAGGGGGATCCTTTTATATTTCCCATTTCTGGCACTGCTCTCAGACTATCCTCAGTCTCAGTAAAACAAAGGGAAAAAGGGTGTCTTGCTTCACTGGGGCACTGTTTTTAGGATTTACAACTTTGTTAGAACCATAAAGTATTTACTCAAAGTGGAGACAACACATCTTGTACATTCCCATAGTACTGCAACAGGTGCCGCAAAAAATTTGAGGGCAGATGCCAAGGAGAGAGCAGGGCAATCTATACGGGGTATGGTAAAATAAAATCCCCTCAAGTTAAAATGGCCCTCAAGAACATATTTTCACCAACGGGTCTTTTCTAAAAAATTTATATGTTGAGTGCGATGTCAACAAGAACATTTTACCTGTAAAACATCCGTAGTAATAAGGTGTATGCAATGATAGGCAGTCCAGTAGCGCCTCTCTACAGTGCAGTGGGGGTTTCTACATTTTGAATCATTTTAATTTTCAGGAAAAGGGGCCTTGGGCACCAGGTGAAAGTCCCATTTCATTTTTCCCGTACAAATGAAAATTTAAATCATACACAAAGAACTTCGTCCTTGAAACAAAGTGTTTCCAAAACTCTTTTTAAAATTTGATTAAGAAATTGCTTAATCTAGATTAAAGGGGTTTTCCGTATAGGTTTTTTTACCTCCTCAGTGGGCTGGGCCATAGGGAATTTTTTAATTCAGGGGGTGCTTCTTGTCCCCCTTTCTCCCCCCTTTCCCCCTCCCCCCACCTATGTCTCACCCTGGGGCTTGCTCCCCTTCAACTCCAGTCTTCGACTTTGCTTGGGGATTGTGTTCATTCAAACTCAAAAATTTACTGCTTTTTGCCCCTGCTGAAAAATTGATCATTTACTACCTAAGTGGATAAAGAAAAACCTTCTGTGCCCGTCCCAGATCTGGAAAACCAGAGTACAGAAAACACACAGACAGCCCCCCCCCTCCCCCTCCGACGCAGTAACTTTTATAGGCAGGGGGGGGGAGGGGTTGCTGCCCGGGTTAACCCGGTGTGCCTGCCTAGGTCTTGCTGCAGGCTGCTCACTGCTGGATCAGCTGCACTGTGTGCTGTGGCTGAGCCTTGCTGCTCCTCTCCACGAGTCAGGAGACAGCAGGGAGAGGGGCTGATTAGAGTGGCTATGGAGCCAGAGGTCTGTGAAGCTGTGTATCTAATAGCAGAGCAGGGGGATTGTAAGGTTCCTATACCACCTGCTTAGCATACAAAATCTCCAGGACATCTCAAGAAACAACAAACACAAACACGTCCTCCCATCAGAACAGACACAGGGCAGCTGTGAAGTGTGTTACTATAATCACGATTTTGTCACTAACACAGCAGAGAAGGGAGGGTTTATGAACCATTCACATGCCCCCCTGATCTGTTCTATTAGTATAGTCAAAGCTCCACAGACACATATGATTATGTAACCACAGGTCACTGCGGTAAATCCTCTGACCACAGATCAGCCTCACCTCTGCTCTCCTCAATCTGTGTAGAGAGCAGGCACACACAGGGTTAATCCAGGCAGCACAGCTATACAGATACAGAAGTAGAGCCCTCTTCCTCCCTCCCCTACAGAAGCACCACAAGTGGCCTCATACTGTGCAGGAGGGTCTCTGTGCTCTTGAGAAGCTGCTGATGTCACCAGCACCGGCAGCCAGTGAGAGAAAAATCAACAGGTCAGTGGCTATAGTGATTTAAGGAGTGATGCACTCCTAACCAGGGATAACTCAAAAACAGTAGGACCCTTTGCAATGAACTATATTGCAAAGCTACTTGTTTTTTAAAGATCTTTTAATTAAAACCCAATCATTGTAGTGAGACAACCCCTTTAATTCTGTTTCTAACTTAAATTATTTTTTTTTTTAACCATAAACTTTTTATTGGTCAGATATAAGGTAATACAAACAGAATACAGTATATGTCATTGTACGACCAAATTTAAACTTTTATCCCCAAAACACAACCCAGCCCACCCCAAATCCATCTCCAGATTCAGAGCAGTAAAATCCATTAAATCACATAGCAATGCAATATTAATAACAGTCAGTTCTTGTCACAATAAAAATTGTACCTGGCTGTCCCGGCGGCCTCCCTCTACACAACTGCCACAGACACAGTCCCATGAATCTCTACACCGAGATCCCCAACACCTCTGCCAAAGTTCGGTCGCAAGCCAGAAGTATCACCAGCCCTTTAGCCCATATTTTATTATACTTAAGTTTGGCGCCTCTCTAAAAATACCACCCCTCTCTCCAGAGCAATCAGCCAATTCACTTTTATTAACAAACTCCCGTGCTACGGAGGTTCTGCATTCAGCCACTTTGTCGCTATTAATTTCCTCGCCATAAATAAAACCCTGGTTTATTGCGATTTTCTCAGCCTCTGAAAACCGTTAAGTCCTCCTACATATCCAAAATAAACCAAGGATTTCATCTCCATGTAATTTGAAAAAACGCTGGATCAATTGGACAATAAAAATCCAATATCGCTCTAGTTTAGGGCAATGCCAGAACATATGCATCAGAGAGGCCGGTGGACATGACACCTATTACACGAGGAGAGGCCCGAATTCCAATTTTATGTAGAAATAGAGGAGTTCTGTAAAACTCGATGTATAAGAATAATTGAGAGATTCGATGCTGTTCACTCACTGAAATCAATGGTATGGTCCTCAGTATCTCCTCCCAAATTTTTAGGCTCTATAGGGCCAATATCTCTTCCCACCTACTACGTAAATCTATTGGGTTTCTAGAAAAAAAGTTTTCCAATAAAAGTTTATATAAATGGATTTTTAGTCCCTTCGTTGTTTTGATGTTTTTGACCCTAAACTATCGGAATTTAAAATTGGCATTATATTTTAATTGTGTCTGATTTTTCTGCATATTAAGCGTGCCTAAGCTGTAAGTATTTATAAGCTGTGTATGCGGTAAAGCAAATTCCATTTGCAATTGCTGAAAACTTTTAAGCACCCCCTGATCTGTAAGCAGTTGGGGGAGACATTTGAGGCCCCTAGATGCCCATGACTCGAATCCCTGGAGCATAAAAGTTCGGACAACCAGGGGGTATTCAAATCTGGGTATAGGATGGTGCAGCCTTGAAGCCCAAAATCCACCCGTAATTTCCACCACAGTTTATGCAATAAAATATAAAGTTGGAAACTTTTTGGAGCCCACTAAAAAAGTTTTTGCCTCCAGTTACCATAAAGATTGGGAGAATTAAAATAGTGGCGTAATAGTTTCAAGTTTAAATCCTTATCCCCCTCCCCATCCAACTTAATTTAATCTTCATTATGTATTATGTTGGGTAAAATTTTGAGCCTTAAAAGTAATTACCAGTTTTCCATAGCATTATGGTTTCAACATACAATGGGCGTCCTGGAACCAATTAATATTATATGTTGAGGGATCACTGTATATGATCAATAAGAAGGGGAAGAGCGAGGAAGAAAATAAAAGGAAAAAAACAACAATACCTACCCCTGTTTTCAGATCAACAGAAAACCAGTTTGGGACGTAAACCATCTTAAATCTCTTTTTAATTTCTTCTTCAAAATCGACTTTTCCCAAATCTTCAACTTTGCAAGCCTGTGAATTATACAGATGTACATGCACTGAACTATACACGACTGAATGGACAGAGCAAAGATAGAGCTGTGCTGTAAGATCCACTTACAGGGGTTGTATGAGAGGAGAAAAGGTTTACATTTTTCTATCAGAAGCAGTGCCAATATGTGTGGGCGCCAAGACGGGTATTGCAGTTTACTCATATTCACTTGAAAACACCATAGTGTCCATTAAGACAGTTTTAAGTTAGGCTACACAGTCTAACAATGCGCCACATTTATCACAGTGCTGATAAATCTGGCGCAGATTAAAAACAGTCCAGTCTGACTTTGTACCACCATTAAGTCACTTTACTTTTATGGCACTAACAAGCTCCTTTTCATTCAAAGCCACACCTTTTGCCGAGGCCACGCCTCCTTTGACGAACGAGGCACAGAAGTGTCTAGAAACTGTCTAAAACACATAACAAATAATGTGGTGTAAAAGCATGCACAACATTATTTTTGGTGCAAATTGTGCCGGAATTCTGCCACGACTTTGCCCCAAAAGGTCTCATGTATGAAAACGGTCTACGCATAATACTGTCCTTGTTGCCCATAGCAACCAGAGCTCAGCTTTCATTTCTTTTCCTGTTCAATGTAGCAGGGGAGAAATTTGGGTAAATTTGCCGCAAAATCTGCATGTTAAACATATGAATTTTGCAGTGTATTCACAACAAGATATACAGTAAAAAAAAGTTATTTATATAAGTAGTGAATGCAATACAAAGCATATGGAATGCAATACAAGGCATATAAGAAACTATTACATAGCTGTAAATCGAAATGAACCTGAGCTATAGTAAAACATTTTTGACCTCACTGATGTAGCCTAACTGTTTGATTAAAAGAAAGCTAAAAGGGTTGTCTAGCAGAAAAAAAAATATCCAAACTAATCTGGTTGAGAGCCCGGCTAATTAAAAAAGTTACTTACTTACCTGTCCCCTGCTGCTGCTCCAGAGCTTCCCAGCAATCAGTTTCTCTTCACTTCCAGGTTCTTGTCCTTACAAGCAAGAGTCTCGCACTCCATTCACCTATAATAGAGCATGAGCCTCTCCTGTGGTTCGCGACAAGAACCTAGAAGTCAAGAGGGGTGGATCACTGGGGAGCTCCAGAGCAGCAGCAGCCAGGGACAGGTGGGAAGCATACATTTTTTTTTTTTTTAAATCCAGCCCCATTTCAGATGATTTCTTTTCTGCTGGACAATCCCTTTAACCTCTTAAGCACCTGAAAAGTACGTAATGACCAGCAAATTTTTTTAGTTTTTGCCTCCTTGCGTTCAACATAACCTTTATTTTTTCAATGACGCAGTTGTATGACAATTTGTTTTATGCAGGGGATGTTGTACTTTTTGGGGGCATAGTTTGAGCTTACATATAAGTTACTGCAGATCTGTTTTGCAATTTTTTTGTTTTTATAATTATATTTTTAAACCATTCACATTACACACTAAATAAGATTAATTCTATAGGTTATTACAGTCGTGTACAGTCGTGTAGATGCCTAATATGTGTAGTTTTTTTCTGTAATGTATGCATAATTTTTTTTTAAATATTTATTTTTTCCACACAATGTTTTTACTTTTTTTTTTTTATTCCATGAAGGGTTAACTATTGTACATTTTTTTACACACTTAGTAATGCATTAGCATACATGAATATGCCAATACATAACAATCAGAGTCAGTTTGACACAGGCAGCAGTCAGGGCAACACACAGTGACAGTCTTGGGGCTACTCTAGGTCCCCAGGGCTGACTGAACAAACATTCACCGGGCTCCATTGGGTCACGATCACCTGATGGAGCTGGGGAATGCCATTTGGTTATGCTGCATTCACTGATGGCAGCAATCAAGGGGTTAAGAGCTGGGGATTGGAAGTTTCCTCTGCTCCCGGAGCTTACAGAGACTGCTCTAGGAACAGAGATGTTAACTACAGCTCTGTTCCCAGCACAGTTACAGCGTAGTGAGTCACAAAACCCCTGCTTCTGCAGCGACGTCTTAGGGTATGTTCACACGGGGTAATATCGACGCGCATTTCGCCACGTATTTGCGCTCTAATACGGGCGAGATGCGTGCCAAAATTACGGTACTCCATAGTTCTCTGAGTACTATGGATTACGGCTCGTCCCCCTGTGCGTATAATACGATCGTATTGTACGCGCGTGGAGATAAGTGACATGTCAATTACTTGCGCCGAATACGAGCCGCAAATAATAAAAGCGATGGGGCCGGCGGGCTACCGCTCCCCCCCCCCACTCCGCGGGAGTATGCGCGTATTAGCGCGAGCTCCCCAAAACACAATGTATTGTATGCGCCGCGTTACATCGTGTGAACATACCCTTAAGAAATTGCTACAGAAAGAAGACACGCACCACCTGCCGTCTATAGTTGGTGGTCGTTACGGAGTTAAAAATTCTAATGCTGGCCATACAGCTGTCAGGGGAGAGTCATTATCATTAGATATGCAGCCAATACTGCCAAATGGTTTGGCCAGCTATAGCTATTCATTTATTGCTACAGAAATAGTGGGCAGACACATACCTTCAATACGTCCCAATATGCCACATTGTTATTTGTGTCTTTGGTTAGTATGTGCCGCTTGTCATTTAGTATGTTACACTGAATAATGCTTGCACCACCTAGAAAAAAATAAAATAAAATTTGCATCCATAAATCACTGCATCTTATGTATTATAGATTACATACAGGCATTCCCTTATATGTGCAATAATCACATTATTCCACACACTGCAGTTGGATTTTTACTTAATGAGATGATTTGGTTTACAGGGGGGTAGGCACTCCCCCGTGTGACGCTGTAACATGCATGTTCATGGGGGAAATCAAGGTGAAAGCAACAACATAAAAAAATATAGTTATTTTCTAATTCTCATTTTCCTCAGGTAAGAAGAAAGCAAAGGATCTTAGCTGTGCAATGCATCAGACATGATAAGCAGAAGAGGTCTATGTGGATCCCTGTCTTTAAAGCATCTAGTGGATATGCCATTGGTACTGTATATGCATAGGTCCCAGAGGTGGAACCTGTACCCATCTTGAGAACAGGCCCCTGAAAGTCTTCATGTAGAACTGAGAGGAGGTCACGCTTGCATAGAAGTCTCAGTTCATTTCAATAGGAGTTCCGAGTACAGCGGAGCAGTGTGCTCAAAACTCCTCTCCGTTTTGCATGGAAACTTTTAGGGACCTGTTCTCAAGAAACGTGTCGGCCTCAAAAGCGGGATTTACCCTAGACATTTCTGGTATATCCTTATCAATATGCTAGAGGTGTCTGAGATGGGAACTCGGTATTCACCTTACATGGCAGCTGAACGTTTGCTCAGCCAACAACTATTCCTACCGACACTCCCATCCAAATGGAGACTAGGCTTTGCCAAGTAATAAGGAAAAGCTGCTGCCAGAAACACCTGATGAAGGCTTATCAGGCTAGGTTCACACGGCTTAAATGCAGGGCGTAATTACGCCCCGCAATTATGGCGTGTGGCCGGGGGCGTAATTACGCCGCTAGTAATTCACATGTCACTTTTCTCCCCCCTAGGCGGATTCGCCGAACAGGGAGAGGAGACGTAATCCATAGTTCTCTATGAGAACGGTGGATTACCGTAATGACTAGGACAGATTCCAGACGTAATTTGCACACTCTGGGGCGTAATTACGGACTGAAATACGTCCTATTTTAGAGAACTATGGATTACGTCTCCTCTCCCCGCTCGCACAATACAATCGTATTGTACGTGCGGTGAGATAAGTGACATGTCAATTATTCACAGGCCGCCGGCCCCCCCACATCTCAGGAGTACGCTGATCAGCGTGACTCCCAAACACCCGGCGTACTATACGCTCCGCAATTACACCGTGTGAACATAGCCTTACTTAATCTTCCTTTTCCATGGGAGTTAGTCAGGACTCCTCCATACACATTAGATCAGCGTTTCTCAACTCCAGTCCTCAAGACCCACCAACAGGTCATGTTTTCAGGATCTCCCACAGAATGCACTGACCATAATTATATCACCTGTGCAATACTGATGGAATCTGAAAACTTGACCTGTTGGTGGGTCTTGAGGACTGGAGTTGAGAAACACTGCATTAGATGATAAGCCGGTTTAGCCGACACTCATCTAATGCATATCGCCACCTCTACCAACACAAAACGGCTGATCTTTGCAAGTTGTTTTACTTGTCCTCCCCTAAATAAAGTTTCTATAAATATCTGATGACCAGCAATTCTAGTGCGCAGTCACAGATGTGTCTAAAGCTATAATTATTCAGGCATTCTTCTTGGAAAAGAAAAGCCGACACGGTCATGTTTACCTTTAATAACTTGGTCAGGCTGTGAACAGATCGGGCTTAATGGTGTACTGCAGTCATTCTCATAATCTCCTGAGGATCTGAAGTTCATAATACCTTTGATAGGCTAAAAAAAAAAAAAGAAATGATTAACTTGAATGGTGGGGGCCCTGGAATTTCACATTAACGAAACAAACCACAAATGCATCACATACAACGAGACATACAAAACAAGTCACACGCGGTCTCTTACCCACTTATTTACTGAGGATTTGGTTGTTGCCACCCAAAGGGCAACAGGAGGATCCACAGATCTATCAAGTTCCATCTGGAATGACAGAGAGTTTATTACTTTTATGGCATTGAACAAACCACAACGTCCATTAAATGTACAATCACTGCAACCCTCCAGCATCTATATCACATCTTGAGCTAACATAGGGGTTTTCTGAATAGTGGACTTCACTCCTCGCTAAATGTGCCCTGAAATGGAACTGAAAATGGGGCAACCACAAAAAACAAGCTCTTTAAAAGTCAATCGCTATTTAACATTATGTCAGTGTTAGGTCCAAAATTCAGATATGATTTATATCTTTATGGCACCACTTTACTGACATACAGTTACAAAGTTTGTAAGGCTGAAAAAGACAGAGGGCCACATGTATGAAAATAGTCTCGTTGCTATGGGTAACAAAGTGAGTTTTAGACCTAGACAGTTTTCATACATGTGGCCCAATATGTCCATCCAATTCAGCCTATTGTCCTACAGTGTTAACACAAAGATCCAAATTTCCTGCTCAAATGAGATAACACTGGTTGTCTACAGTCCACAGCAGAGAGAGAATAGAAACTTATTAACCCCTTTCAGTGGTATTTAATTTTTTATTGATCTGAGTGAAGGAATGAGGTTTTAAAGGGTATTTTTTTTCCTCTTTTTTCTTCGGGAGTTGGAGTAAAGCTGAGCGGGGTGCCAACGTACTCAAAAAAACTTTTGGACTCTCGGTTCAATATTTTGATCAAAAAATGTTTAAGCTCCCCGGACTTTCAAAGTGATCTCAAAATGGGCAGTCCTAGCTATCTTTACCTCTCAATCGACAATCAGGCCTCTCGCTGGGTAACCGACCTCCTTAAATTCAGAGGAAAAAATAAAAAACACCCAACCCGCAATCGCCTTCTTATGACAGCCGTGGGGGAAATGGCGGGGACAGAAACCCCAAAATGGAAGCACCCCCCCCTTTCCCCTAGGTTAAATCAAAATTTCACCAAGTATACGTTGTTTTTTTGAACCCCCGGTTTGATTCTTTTTTCAGAAAAGTTTTTTGGGCAGAAAAAAAACGTTATACTTGGGTTTTCAATTTTTTTAACCTGATGGAAAAAGGGGGGCTTCCTTTTTGGGGTTTTTGTCCCCCCCCACCCCCAGGCTGTCATAAAAAGGGCATTTGCAGGTTGGGTGTTTTTTTTTTTCTCTCTGAATAATGGAGGTCGTTGACCCAGGGGAGGCCGATTTCTCGATTTAGAGGTAAAGTAGGTAGGGCTGCCCTTTATTAACCCTTAAGCTGGGCATGTTAAATTTGTTTGATCTGATGAATGGAACGAGAGTTGCACGGTATTCTTCTCTGTCTGGGAGTAGGAGTAAAGTCTGAGGATCAGTTGTTCCAACTGTTCTCAGAACCCCCCATTGAAATGAGTGAGTGCCATTCAAGGTTCACCTCCTGTCCATTCTGCAAACAGAATTTTGAGGGCTGGCTTTCAAGATTGGTGCAGGTCATAGAAGTGGGATCTACGCCTATCAGACATTTAGGAAACATCCTATTGGGATGCCATAACTGACCAAGATGGGAATACACCTTTAAGAAATCAATTAGCATAGAGATTTAAAGGGAATGAATCAGAGAATTGCCTACTGTTTAATTTTTTTTTTTGGGGGGTTTATAGAACATTCATATGACTTTGCTTGTTGCTGGCCACAGAGAACAGAGAGATGTCAGCACAGCTATTTCCATTCTAAAATAACATAAGAAACATTTCCTCCGCTGATACAGAACATTTCTATTTAATCTTCACCTTTAGAACTGGTGCCTTTTCCTCACAGATGAGCAGCCTCATGTCTGGATTCCTCAGGTCTGTGCAGTAGATCTTTCTGTCTCTTCCTCCAGAGTAGACATGGGTGAAGCCTTCATTTACCTGGAGTGCCCAGACCCCTTCATCATGGACCCTGTAGGTTGCTATACATCGCTGCTGCCCTAAAGACCACAAGCGGATAGTTCCATCTGAACTGCCTGAAAGACACTGAAAACAAGAGGTCGTTAAAAAGAAAGGCCTGTTTCTCATCATGTTTTTATGCAATACAAAATACAAATACATAAAAATACATATGTAATACAAAAAAATGCTCTTCCTGCCATATGTTTGCCCCATACACAGTTATGGACAAGTTTTGTGTGTATACGTCTGATACAGGGGGCAAATGTGCTGTGAACAAAGCTAATGCAATAAAGGGTTAGTTAAGTTATAGAACCGTATTTAGAAATCCCATCAATCCCTCCCTTAAAGGGGGGCTCCCATCTCACACACTGATAGGTTATGCCATCAATGTGTGACAGGTGTGGGACATGCACCTATTGTCCCCTGAAAGTCTCCAAAGAGATTCTGCTGTATGGGATTTCCGAGTACAGGTCAGCAGTGTGTTTGGATGTACTCGGGACTCCCATACAACAGAATGGGGAGTAGTGCATAAGCACAACCTGCTTTCTGCCCTCAATGGAGTCCTTCGAGGGCCAATTCCCAAGACAGATTCGGGTCCCATAACCAGGACCTGCATCCATGATACATTGATGGCGTATCCTACCAATGTGCGAGATGGGAACCACCATTTAAGCAGTGTCTAGTGACACAAAGATAAAGAAATCTTCTGTATATGCCCCAGAAACCCAACCATATCCCTCTCCTCCTCACTGTCTCGTGTCTAACTGTGGGACAATGGGCTGCAGCAGGACACAAAGACAGTTAAACCATTCTCTATGTATCCAGGAGATCTGCCATGTCCCATTCACTGCTCTGTGTCTGGCTCTTAAGCAGGTGCCAGCCCCCCCGTTCCTGTGTGTAGTAGACTGCTATACCCTTCTGTGTTCTGTGTTTGGCTGCAGCAGGAGCATCCTCCCTCAGCCTTGTCTGCAACAGGACACAAAAAATAAGAGGCTGCAACACTTCAGCTTTCTACTATATGAAGATAACAGTTTTCTACATAATTTCTACAAACAAACCTACAGAAAATCCTGCCAACTGACAAAGGAGCAGATTAGAAAGAGTGGAGCGATGCTTAAAGAAAGACCTGGCCTGTCCATTGGTGAATGGCAAACATGCAATATACTCAATCCCTTCAGCACCAGCCCTGAAAAGGCCTTAATTAGGCCAGCAAATTTTTGGGGGTTTTGCTTCCCTGCATTTCAACAGTTGTAACTTTTTTTTATTTTTTTTCAATGAAGCAGTTGTATGAGGACTTGCTTTATGCAGGAGAAGTTGTATTTTTGGGGGTATAGTTTGAGCTTACATATAAATTAATGCAGAAACAAATAAGAAGCCAGCTAACCCACTCCTTTCCAATTAAGAAGCAAGAACACATTGCGAACCTAACCATGCATAAATTAGCAAAAGAAAGGAAAAAAAAGTTCAGCTTCCAATAAAATCCAAATTTATTAAAGTCCATGTAAAAACAGAACCTGGAGCAGAAAAGGAAATGTAAAGACAAAAAACAATGTCCTTACGCGTTTCAGGCTTGCCTGTAATTAAGGGCTGACTTACAGCCTGAAACAAGTTCTTTTTTTCTTTAAATGTCCTTTTCTGCTCCATGTTCTGTTTTTACAAGGACTTTAATAAATTTGGATTTTATTGGAAGCTGAACATTTTTCTTTTTTAATTTAATTATTTTTACACCGTTCACACGTCACATTAAATAACCTTTTAAATTAATTCTACAGGTTATTACTGTCATATTCCGAAGCACTTTACAATTTAGAAGGTGTCAGTTTTATGTAATTTTTGTGTGTAATGCATGCACACTAATTTTTATCATTTTTATTTTATTTCTACACTTTTTATGTTTTGTTTTTTCTACCCATTTAAGGGATAGCTATTTTACTCTTACTAATGTATTAGCTTATTTCTGTACATTATGACACAGGCCACAGTCTGGGCAGCTCAGTGTGTCCTGACTGCAGACTTACTATGCAGACAGCCCTGGGGCTACTCTAAGTCCCAAAGGTTGACTGTATAGATATTCCCTAGACTCCATTGGGCACTGGGAATTCTGGTAACCCGATGGGGCAGGGGAACCCCCTTTGATTGCCTTCTGCTGTGACCGCAGCATAATCAAAGAGTTAAACGGTGGTGATCGGAGGCTTCCCCCGGTTCCTGCCATCCACAGAGACTGCTCAAGAAGCAGAGCTGTTAAGTACAGCTCCGTTCCTAGCACATTTGTGGCGCTGGGAGCCACAAAACCTCTCTGTCTGCAGCAACGTCGCTGCAGACCAAAGACACGACTACCTGCCGTCAAAAGACAGTGGGCAATCGGTAAGAGGATAAAAGAATTTTTTTTTCCTTGTGAAGCAGAAAACAGAGGATAAATGCCGGGGGAGACTACAATTACCTGTGTGCCGTCTCTGTTTAACAGCAAAGCTTTTACATTGTCAGTATGTCCTTTTAATTTCATCAGCTTTGCACATGTTCTGGGATCCCAGACTCGCAGCACCTGAAATGCAAGACGGAGATTTGTAAGTAAAGCTGTAAATTCATCACTGGGAAACACTGGAGTAAGAGTAGCGGTGGCTTGGACTGCGAATAAGACAGATAACAGAGGGATTCAATCATAACCACCTCACTGATCCAAGAGGACATAAAAGTCAAGTGGTTCCTCCGGATCAGAACTGGTTATCTATTACATCACTATATTGCTGACTACAAAAGGTGTCACAGATTTGTACACAGTATTGCAGCTCACAGGGTTACCTTCTCCGTAGAGCCAGAAACTATGACAGTCCCCATCTGGTTCATGGCCAGACTGTATATGGAGTCTTTGTTTCCACTTAGGGACGAAGCTGGCGAAAAATGAAAGAAATTATTGGTTAACAGAAACACAACTTACAATACAAAGAGTCCAGCTCACCCCCTTGTCAATTGAAGGAGGCGTTTTTTTCTTGTTTTTGCTCCATGTTTGGCTTTTAATTTTGGCACAATAAACCTTTAGTATGTTTGGAAGCTGGACCTTTTCTCTTCTTTTTATATGCACAAATTACAATAGCAACCAATAATCCCTCCCTTTCCAAACCCATGACCTCTATACATACAATTAGGGCATGTCCCCACTGCACGGGTTTTCGGTCGGTTTTTTAGCCGGTTTGCGGTTTTTCAGACCGCCTGAAAAACCGGCCGAAAATTAGCACAATTGTGCTCTATGGAAAACCCTTGCAGCAGTCCCCACTGCATGGGTTTTCCGCCCGCAGGCCGCTCAAAAGACATTAAAGGAGATGTCTCATTACAAGCTTTCAGCCTACTTCAAAGTGTCTGGCAGCAAAGCATTTTTTAATTGAGGGGCGTGCTTCTTGTCTGCCTCTTCTCCTCCCTCTTCCTCCCTCCCCTCAGCACACAGAAAGCTCTCCTCCATAACTTCTATACAGCAGGGGGTGGGTGGGGGCAAGGGGTTTGCTGCCAGGGTTAACCCTGTGTGTGCCTGCCTAGGTCTGCTGCAAGCTCTTGCTGATCTTCTCCACAGTCAGGAGACAGGAGAGGGCTGATCTATGAGTGTGGAGAGGTCAGTGAAGCGGTGTATGCTAATAGCAGAGCAGGGGGGATGTAAAGGTTCCTATACCCCCTGCTTAGCATACAAATCTCCATCTCAAGCAACAACAAACAAACCCTATCAGAACAGACACAGGGCAGCTGTGAAGTGTGTTACTATAATCACAATGTCTCACTAATACAGCAGAGCATGAAGCGTTCACATGCCTCCCTGATCTGTTCTATTAGTATAGTCAGAGCTCCACAGACACATCATGATTATAGTAACACACTTCACTGCTGTCACATCTACTGACTACAGGTCAGCCTCACCTCTGCTCTCCTCAATCTGTGTAGAGAGCAGGAGGGAGCAGGCACACACAGGGTTAATCCAGCTCCACAGACACAGAAGCCAGAGCCCTCCCCCTCCCTCCACTACAGAAACATACTGTGCGGGAGGGGCTCTGAGCTCTGACCTGTATTCAGAAACAGAGGAGTCATCAGCATTGGCAACCAGTGAGATAAAGATCAACAGGTCGGCTGCTATAGGGATTTCAGGAGCTGATGCACTCCTACTACCAGGGATAACTCAAAATCAGTAGGACATTTGTAATGAACATATATTGCAAAGCTGCTTTTTTTTTTTAAAGATCTTTTAATTAAAACCCAGTCATTGTATCGAGACAACCCCTTTAATCATTTTCATTCTTCCGTCTGGTTTCCGGACGGAATATGAACACCTCAATGAGAGGGGGGAGGGCTCTTCTCATCGCAGAGAAAAACCGCCACCCCGCGGCCGTGGGGACGGCCGCAAAACAGGACAAATACCGGCCGGGTAAACCGACCAGTATTTGTCCACTGCCGTGTGAACGCACCCTTAGGCAAATCACTTACATTAAGAGTCCCCACTCAAAAAAAACAAAAAAATGTCAGGATTAGTAAACCTCCCATCAGCCGTCATGGACATTGTACAACTGAATTTGGATCCACAAGGGTCGCCACTTCGGCAGTAGCAGTCCAGCAATTGTAACAAGCTATCCACTGCTCAGTATGTACTGTAATAATACTGTATTGTTTGCCGAGAAGTCACAGCGAAAGGATCAACCAATATGGGGGCAAATACATTTGAAAAATGTCATATCAATTTATACTTAGATAGGATTTTTTTTTTTTTTTTTTTTAATACCAAAAGGTTGGAAACAGTGACCTTCTGGTCATTCATATAATACACTGCAACACTTAATATGCTGAATATACAAAATCGAAGAGTAGCTGCCGTGTACACTATGGATGTCAGCTAGATGGCCTGGGATTGACTCAATCGAGTTTAAAATCTGGCAAATTAGAGGTCTAGAGTGGGTATTTGGAATTTTGGTCATGCTCTTACAGCCAATCTCTAGCCATGTGATGTCGCAGTTGTTTTTTCATGGCTATGAAAAAACAACTTTCGAGCATCTTCTTTTAAAACGGTGTTGTGCTGTTCCTTTGTTATTCCCCCTAGAAATGTATTACTGAATCTGTCATGTGGGTGTCACCATTCCCAGTTTTCAGAATAGGTGTGTTTCTGCATAAACTGACCCTGTCAGCATGGATTGGATATCAGACTGAGCAGGAACACACCACTAATTGGTAACACCTAGCTGACAGATTGGAAATGAATTTCTACAAGGAAGAACACCACAAAGTTCAAAAGAAAGATGATCAAGATTGTTATTTCACAGTAAACATGTGTCAGGAATGACAATTTTTTTTTTGTCAGATCTACTTTTTAACAGTAATGAATAAGCACATTGTTACTTTGCACATAACGGAAACATAGCCACGAATACAAAATTGGATTATAGAGCCAACACATCAACTTGCAGGTTACTGGATAGTCGTATTACTCTCTGGTGACTGTATTGTTGGATGCAGTTAGTGCAGTAAGAGTATTTACATCCCAGAGGAAGATTTGTCTGTCCAGTCCTGCAGATGCCACTAACTCCTTGTCTTTTGCATATGCTAAGGCTTTCACATAATCCTAGGGCGAGAAGAACACAAATATAACAAATTACACACCTCAAAAGCTACAAGAATAATGTAACACCTCCTGTTAGGCTATGTTCACATGGCGTAATTGCAGGGCATACAGTATGCACCGCAATTACACCGCGTGTTGGAAATCACGCTCATTGGCGCAAACTCCAGCGACCCGGCAGCCCGCCGGCCCCATAGACTGTCATTACTCGTGGCACGTAAGCGCCCCGAATAAGTGACATGTCACTTATCTCCCTGGGCGTACAATACGATCGTATTGCACGCCTGGCGAAAGGAGGCGTAATCCATAGTTCTCTATGAAATCCATAGTGAATAGAAATGCGCGCCAAAATTAGCCCGTGTGAACAAAGCCTTACAGTTTCTTTGATAATCTAAAAGGCTCATGAGAAAAGAGTTGGCACACTGCAGACCCTATACTGGATGCAGCATTCCTCCCGAGCCTACTAATCTGAATGCGAACCATATAGAAACATTTCTAGAGCTTTTACAATAGTATGCAGGACAGGAGATAGAACCCAACAACTGACCATGAACATCAACTAGCAGGCTTATTTTGACTAGAAATGTGTTAGTTTAAAAAAAAAAAAAAAAAAAAGGATATCCTTTCAAAGGATTAATGGGGTTTTGCTACTTTGTAAACCCCTCTCTGAGGTCCTGGTGAGGTTGCATAGTTCTCCCAGTTCAATTATATGGGAGCTCGAGATCCACCTGAGCGATTGTGCTACAGTATATTTAGAACTCCAATAGAAATGGGAGAAGGGAGGGGGGAGATCTGCGCAAACAACAATATAGCCTGAGAGAGGATTTTACGCGATACTCTGTTTCCCTGAAAATAAGACAGTATCTTATATTAATTTTTGCTCCTAAAGACGAGCTAAGACTTATTTTTAGGGGATTTTTTTTTTTCTATGAACAATAATTCACATTTATTGTTGAACAAAACATCAACATGTATTAATATACTGCAGTGATTTCATCACAAACATCAGCATAAGCAGCCAAACTCTGAACTGCATAAAAAAATGCACTAGGTCTTATTTTCGGGGATGTCTTATTTTTGGGGAAACAGGGTAGTAAAAGTAAGTTACAAGCTCGCCTGGATTTTATGAGAAAGCAAAACCCTGTTAAAGTCACTTCCACAGTTTAAATGGGTCGTGTGTGTGTATGGGATAGATAGATCACACGTATCTCACAAAAGTACATTTTTGTAAATATGGTATTATATCTTTTCATGGAACAACACTGAAGATATGATATGATGTAAAGTAGTCAGTGTGCAGCTTCTATAACAGTGTAAATTTGCTGTGCCCTCAAAGTAACGCAACACACAGCCATCAGTGTCCGAACAGCTGGCAGCAAAAGTGAGTACACCCCAAAGTGAAAATGGGTAAATTCACATTCTATCATACCGGTCACTGGAAGTTCAACATGTCACCTCACGGCAAAGAACTCTCTGAGGATCTAAAAAGAAGAATTGTTGCTCTACATAAAGATGGCTTAGGCCTTAAGAAGATTGCCAATACCCTGAAACTGAGCTGCAGCACAGTGGCCAAGACTATACAGTGGTTTAACAAGACAGGTTCCGCTCAGCACAAACCTTGCCATGGTCGGGTTGAGTGCACATGCTCAGAGTCATATACAGAGATTGTCTTATCAAAATAAACGTATGAGTGCTGCCAGCATTGCTGACCAGGTTAAGGGGGTGAGAGGTCAGCCAGTCAGTGTTCAGACTGTACGCAGCACACTGCACCATATTGGTCTGCATGGTTGTCATCCCAGAAGGAAGCCTCTTCAAAAGATGATGCAGAAGAAAGCCTGCAAACAGTTTATGGAAGACAAGCAGACTAAGGACATGGATTACGGGAACCAGGTCTCATGAGACCAGGATAAACTTATTTGGTTCAGATGGTGTCAAGCTTGTGTTGCAGTAACTAGGTGAGGAGTACAAAGACAAGGGTGTCTTGCCTACAGTCAAGCATGGTGGTGGGAGTGTCATAGTTTGGGGCTCCATGAGCGCTGTAGGGAGCTGCAGATCATTGAGAGAACCATGAATGCCAACATGTACCTTGACATACTGAGGTAAAGTATGATCCCCTCCCTTCAGAAACTGGGCCGCAGGGCAGTATCCAACATGATAACGATCCCAAACAAATCTCCAAGATCACCACTGCCTAGCTTATGAGGGTAAAGGTGCTGGACTGGCCAAGCATGTCTACAGACCTAAACCCTATAACGGAAAGTGTAGGGGCGCAAGGTCTCTAACATCCACCAGCTCTGTGATGTCATCATGGAGGAGTGGAAGAGGATTCCAGTGGCAGCAACCTGTGAAGCTCAAGTTACCTCCATGCCCAAGACAGTTAAAGCAGTGCTGGATGGTGGCCACACAAAATATTGACACTTTGGGCACAATTTGTCCATTCTCACTTAGGGGTGTACTCACTTTGTTGCCAGAGGTTTAAACATTGATGGCTGTGCATTGAGTTATTTTGAGGGAACACCAAATTTATACTGTTATATAAGCTGTACACTGACTGTTTTACATTGAATCAAAGTGTCATATCTCCAGTGTTGTCCCATGAAAAAATAATATATAATACAATATTTAAAAAATGTGAGGGGTGTACTCACCTTTGTGAGATACAACAAACATACATACACACACATATATATACACAAACACACATACATATACACATATATACATATAAATATACACATATACTAACACATAAACACACACACATATACATATAATCTCACAATTCCAAAATATTTTTATATCTCATATATATATATATATATATATATATATATATATATATTATATATATATATATTTTTTTTACACACACAGATAGATAGATAGATAGATAGATAGATAGTGATAGATAGATAGATAGATAGATAGATAGATAAAAGAGACAGTGCCATGTGACCATTCCTGCCAGTCAGCGGCTGCAGTGGTGTCATCCTCAAACAGAGGAGTTGTGGAAACCGAGGATGGTGCAGCTCTAGAATGGAGGTGAGCATTATGTATACGACAAATTTTTCAAGTCTTGGTGACAATTATGGATAAGTCCGAAACAGTTTAAACTACACCATTAAAAGAATTCTCAGCTCCCGTTATCAGCCACATATGTGACAGTATTATAATTCACATGTTAAATTAGCTTCCAATGTCTTATGTTATGGATGGTACTTTTTTTTTGCATTTACCTTGTGTGTTCTCAAAGTCGACATGCAAAACCCCTTGTGCGCGTTCCATACTTTAACAGTGGTATCAGAAGAGGCAGATATTACTGCAGAAAACAGAAGGAAATACAGAGACTTTAAAAAATACTATATGATATACTGAATACAAACACAACAAGTACAACATGATATAGGGTGACCAGATCCAGCCGCTGACCGGCAGATGGCTTATAAGGATATATTCACTTCCATTGTTCCTAATGGAAAATCCGCATCACAGTGCACAAACTGATTTTTTTTCTGCAATGCTGAAATCCTCACATAGTATGTACCCTGTTTCCCCCAAAAATAAGACATAGTGCATTTTTAGTTATGCAATTCAGAGTTTGGCTGCTTATGCTGATGTTTGTGATGAAATCACTACAGTATATTAATACATGTTGATGTTTTGTTCAACAATAAATGTGAATTATTCTTCACAGAAAAAAAAACCATCCCCTAAAAATAAGTCTTAGCTCGTCTTTAGGAGCAAAAATTAATATACGACACTGTCTTATTTTCGGGGAAACAGGGTAGGATGCTGAAATCTGCCTTTTTGAAATCATAGTCAAATCCATGTTAAAGATAGTAATGCCACATCCAAAATGTGCACTTACTGGCATGGATTCCCCACTGAAAATCAGCCGTGTGAACATACTGCAAGACATCATATGAGATAACCTGCGACTACTTCTGGAAAGAGCATGGTCATAGTTTGTATATTTAATGCAAATTTTCAGCACTGATGGCAAAAGGAAATCCCACAGCGAAGTAGATTACAAGCTGTGTAAATTGGAGGGGATTCTGAGGATTTTCACATTAAAGCAGACATGTATGAAACTGGCTGCTCCAGTTCTCTTACGTAATGTGAGACATATGTATAGAAAAATGGACGCACGTCTAATATCCTCGACACTTTTTTCGGGGCCAATTCTTAGGTGGCATGTCACTCCAAATTCAGAACATTAGACACATTTATAAATGTGCCTTGACAGAATGTGACGCTAAAGTAGTGCACTAATCTGTGCCATTCTCAAAGTGGTGAGGCTGAGAAAATTTGGCGCAGACACATTTATATAGTGCTGAGACACTTTCATATGTACGATCAAATGCTACACTAGCTTAACGGGAGGTACAACTGTCTAGTCAGACAGATTTTATACATGTGCCCCTATGCGTGTACATGGTCACTGATCTTTTCTTAATTTTAAACACGAATGCAGATTCAGTGCACTCCTAAAATAGAAAAATATTCTCTCCATGTGCACATGACCGAACCGTCTATGTGTACTCTTAGGGCTTGTTCACACGGAGTTTTAAGTCCGTGTCACAAGCGCTTTTTAGATCCGTCTCTGGGACCGACAGGACGGACCCAGAGACGGATCTAAACAATTAGCAGTGAGGTTATCACTGCGGTATATGAGGAACACGCAACGGCGTTCACACGAGAGATCACTGCTGCATGTTCTCCTCCTGCCTTTACGGGCCCGATCAAAGAGTTGACATGCAATTCTTTCAAAGACGGAGCCGACAGGCAGGAGGGAACACGCAGCGGCGATCTCTCATGTGAACGTCGCTGCGTCTTCCTCATAGAACGCAGTGATAAACTCACTGCTAATTGTTAGATCCGTCTCTGGATCCATCCTGTCGTTCCCAGAGACGGATCTAAAAGGCGCTTGTAACACGGAATGAAAACTCCGTGTGAACAAGCCCTTAGTATGATTGTCTAATTGATAAACTACTTACCGAGTGGCACCAGCAAACACCCCTTGAATACAGAACTAAGTAACACTAGCCAAACACTAATGCAGAATAAAGAAGTGCCTACCACTGGGAAATATGGAGGAAACTCTGTATCAACTCAGTAAACTGACTGAAACTAAGGATTGATGCTTTTTATGTTAAAGATCTTACAAAAACAAGTCACTTTGTGCAATATATGTCCATTAACAGTGTCCTACCTATTCCTAGCTATCCCCTCTTGTATGGGCTGCATCAGCTCCTCAGGTCGCTATAGCTACAGATTCACAGCTTGTTTAGAGATATCCAGCATGCAAAGAGATTGTAGCGCATAAAAATTGCAAAAATGTATTATATCATATTTAAAATCTTCTGAAGAAAGCACTCACCAGTTTATACAGCATATAGTGGACAGTAACAGAGGCATAGAGGGAGTGTGTACTGCTAGCGCGTTTCGGGCTCTAAACAATGCACGCCCTTACTCATAGCATGAGTATATAGCTACAGCTACAGACCTGATCAATCTCTCATGATAGGCTGCCAGAGCTGCTCACTATATCTACAGACCTGTTCAATCTCTCATAATAGACAGCCAGCACTGTTTGCTATAGCTACAGACCTGGATTCTACTGCATCCTAGTGGTAGCCAGTAAACACGCCCCTGAATTCAAAGGACTGAGGTAAGATGAATCAATGTAGTGAGACCACCCCTTTAAGCAGTGACATGCACCTTTCTCTGGCAATGCCCGCCACCATACATACTTACATGTCTTTCCATTACAGCACAGTACAATGTCGTTTACCCAGTCTGTGTGGTGCTCCATAGATGCTATGTACGGGTCTTGCTGCAACAAAGAAGCACTGATGGCATTAATCACAGACTTGAAGAATCAGGTCTCTTGTGGTGAGACGTGTACAGGGGGGGCCATTTGACAGCCCAGATTCGTCCAGTTTTTATACTTCCTGGCAGGCTATAGTATGTTCACAGCAGCATTATGGATTCCATTCACAAAGGACAGTGGAGCAGCTACAGCTTTTGCCACTCCGTGCAGTCCCTAAATTTGTCACTTTTTTTTTTTTTAACCCGTGGACCTGTGTGATGGTTTTATATTTGCGATAAGTTAAATTTTTATCATATTGGAAACATGAGTTTTTGGTCACCTATTATCCTGCTTTTTGCAATGCAATTTAGCTTTTTTTTTTTTTTTTTTTTTTTTTCCCCCTCTACTGGCCTCGTTCACTATACAGATTCAATAACGTGGTCATTTTATAGAACTGGATACGGACATAACGTGTTTATACTTTTTGGCCTCCGGTTGCCACGTGAACCATAGGCCGCAGCATTTAGAGGGTTAAATGGCCAGGATTGCAGCTACTCCTGGTTCCAGCCGTTAAATCAGGAGCAAGGCTGTACATTCCAGCCTGTTCCCCTGCTGCAGATGGTGCAGGCACAGTTTCTGAGCCTGCACCCCCCAAGTGCTGTAAATGTCTGGCACCTGGGAGACCTGGCAAACTTTCCCAGGGTCCAGGAGGACTATCCTTATTCAGGGATCGTCCGGGACATTCTGGGAGAGATGGCACATAAGAAATGAAGGAGGACCATCACCCCAAGACCGCAAGGCAAGCGCCAGCTGAGGCGGAATGCCCTCCTCAGCTACACCAATGATAATGGAAGCCACCTCATGTCTGCGAACATGAGGATTTTTTATCGTCCTCAAAATAATATATCATAGCATTTTGTTGTCAGTGAAAATAACCATATTTTTCTGGTCCCCGGGACAGCTACACCACTACCCCCATTATCTCAGCTTCCTCTCCCTACTAAGGGTGTGTTCACACGACGTATTGCGGCGCGTACATCGTGTGTTTCAGGAGCTCGCGCTGATCAGTGCATACTCCCGCGGGGTCGGGTGGGTGTTTCGCGGCAACCTTATCTCCCCGCGCATACAATATGATCGTATTGTACAAGCGGGGAGAGGAGGCGTAATCCATAGCTCTCTGAGAACTACGGATTACCGTAATTGCGGGCCGCATTTCACCACGTCTTAAGCACAATACGAGGTGAAATGCGCTCCAAAATAAGCTGTGTGAACATACCCCAAGGTTAAGTTCACACAGCATAACTGCGGGGCGTAAGTACTTCGCGAGCTCGCGAGCACTTCCGCAGGGCGGGGGGGCCGGCAGCCCGCCGGCCCCATAGACATTCATTACTAGCGGCGCATATTCGCCACTAGTAATTGACCTGTGACTGATATCCCCGCGTATCATATTGTACGCCCGGGGAGATGAGGCATAATCCATAGTTCTCTAAACTGTGGATTACCGTAATGACTGGGGCGCATTTTGCTCGTATTTGAGCACAGTACGCCGCGAAATACGCCCCAATCATAGCCGTGTTAACATACCCTAAGGGTGACTATGTGACATTTTGTTGATAACCTAAGCCGCGCCTCCGTTTTCCAATCTAAACCTACCTTGTGCTGATTGACGCTCCATATTCTGATGATTGAATCTCGTCCAGCTGTGAAGAGTCGGTTTAATGCAGGATCGAGCTGCAGGGCGTTCACCCCATTACGATTGTATTTCTCCACTTCATCCCTAATGACGTAGGAGACCTGTGAAGGAGATAAGTTATTCTTATAGCACTGAACACAAAGCAATGCCTAAATGCACTGTGTATGGAGGTGGTACAAGAAAGCATTGTAGGTCCAGTGGAGAGCCGCTCCGTACAGAAGACCCAGCAGTGACTCCAACCACTGGTTGTGGCTCACGATCCCTAGCTCTGCAGGTCCCCATAGGAGGCCTGTGCTTAGCAAATGCTGCTATCTACATTACCATCACTGCAGCCAATCTCGTGGTTCAATGAGTTACAAACTGAAATATTTACCTGCAAACGTTTGAAATCACAAATTTCTTTAATGTTTCTTTGACCATCATTTTAAGTAGACTGTGATTTATAGATTAAAAAAAGTATAGGGACATTGGCCCTACAAATGGACATCACCATCAGAAAGGAGCATTTTTTTTAAAACCAATACTCCCGTAAAACTATTTTTGGCAGTATTTTTTTATTTTTATTTCGGCAGTTCTATCCACTAAAAAAGAACATATAAAATATTGTCCTTCTCCGGCTGTGCGAGAGAATTTTTGTTTGGCAGGGCAAAATAATTTCACTTTACTTCAGCTGTTATTCATCTATAGGTAGTCTTACTACAAATAGTAGGTAATGACAATTGCTCTATTCTCTTCACAGAGATGCATAAGATCATAACAGAACATGAACAAAACATGAAGGGAAAATAGGGTAATCTTTTTCTGCAATGAGGAGGTAATTTCTTTAATTATTAGGTAATTGCTGATAATGTTTACACTTCTCATACCAGAAAGAAGGACCCTCAAGCAATCCTCTCACTGCTGTGCTAACAGAGAACACAGAAGGGAAGTCAGAGAGAGAAATGTACATAGGGGAACTTTAGAGGGTTTGTCTCACTACACAGATTAGCTTTCAACATGTAGGGAACAGTAACGGAAGACATTTTCAAAATATATTGCTTTGTTTATTTTTTTGTTGTTGAGGAGATAGAGGTGATTTTATCAACTGAGTGCTCTCAGGTTTCTCTAGGTTATCGACCTGCTCTCCCCTGCTATTTGTCTTAGCTGATAGCTGGAATGATGTCATACACAGGTCAGCACACAGAATTGCTGGCAGCTTGAGAGTTATCTGATTTAACAAACAAAGGAGACTAATTGCTTTTGTTCACTTTAGCTCTGAAGATTCTCTGAACTTTGGATAAACATCTCCTGCTCTCATGTCAGAGTAATTGGCAGACCTTTGAATACGGAGTGGATATGTTAATCACTGCCAGAACCACCCACAGCCTGACCAGGAAGAGACCGGATGCATGAATGAAAGCTGCTTTTGGCTGTGAAACAGCGTGGTGAGACAACCAGGGCTGTGGAGTTGGTAAGCCAAGGCTCCAACTCCTTAATTTCCCTAATGCCAACTCTGACTCCCTCATACATGGCACATCTTTAAGTGATAACTTTACTGCAAAATGGTGACATCAGGTTTTTTTTCATCTTATGATACAATATTTAAACTGTTTAGGTAGAACATAAAATATATTTATTGGTTACAACTTTAGAACACAAAAAACCATGATAATTTTTAAATATGCGAAAACGCTTGCAGTATGGGAAAACATGTTTTCAACAAAAAGTAACAAAAATGTACTGAATAACATTTGTGGAGGTCAATGAATATGTTCTGAGAAATAGTATTGTCACATCAGTTCTTCATAGACGACCTCAAATCTAATCTCATTATTTCCAGGCTAGAGAACGGCCTCTCTACACAAACTTAAGTTGGTGGCAAAGCAGTGACCACAGGGGCAAATCTTAACACTTCAGGGTATACAAGAATCACCACAGTCAGTTTTGATGAATGGATGAACTCTTCTCCTTTGCGAGCAAGTGAACAATATTGCTGAAATATGGTCATCTGTTTGCGATGGGAGCGGAAACTTTTCCCTTGCAGCTGGCAGCCGCCTTTGCCTTCTCCATGGCGATCTAATTAAAACTCCTCATCTGATTGAGGCTGAAGGACTCGGCCAGCAATGGCAGACCCCAATTCCTCTTGCTTTTGGCACTAGATTGAACTAAGTGGATCAATTTATTTTATATTTTTTAAATGGGTCCATTTTATAACGACTCTACCAAAATGGACATCGACTCCACAGCCCTGGATAAAACCCCTTAAAAAAATGCTATTTAAAAAAAATGAAACACCCAGATTTTTTTCCCAATTTAAAAACAACAAACAAAACTCCTGGCACAGCACCTATATTGAAAACAAACATACAGACAAAAGGCAAATTTTTATAGCCGATTCGCATTTCGCGTGTGTCCCTAAACATGTTTCTCGAGTTACTGAGGGCATGGTAGGGATCCACGCGAAACGCGTAGTCTATACAATTTGATTAAAATTATTTTTTCTTAGCTGTTACCTAGAATAAAAAATGGCAGCAAGTTTCAGTCCTTCATCTTCAGACCCGCAGATATTGTTTGCAGCTTGCCCTTAGCACCAGATCTTCTCAGGTGCATGGGTCCACCCAGTACTATATTCAGGATGCAAGATCGGAGTGTACAAGTCTAAAGTTTACAGCAGCTGTCCAGTTTTTGCTATCGATTTGTACTCTCCTCATGAAAACTGCCTTGCTCATGCTTTCACCCATATCCACAGCTATGTGAGCTGCGCTCCTTGGATGCTACACCCCCTCCTCATTTTTATCAGCCAGGTACAACCCCCTCCTCCTCTTCTAACACTAAGGGCCACATGTATGAAAATGGTTTAGGTCTAAAACTCACTTTTTTGCCCATAGTAAACTTTGGGCAAAGAAGTGAGTTTTAGACCTAAACAGTTTTCATACATGTGGCCCTAAGAGAAGGGCGGCAGGGGGCCTGACAGAAGCAGGAGACATGTTTTGACAGGTTTGAGATTCTGCAGGACAGTCATCTAGGTGAAGGACTTGCGGAAACTTCACAGATGGTCACCTTATGGGAACACCCCTTTAAGTTTGCATTTAGGAAGCAAATGAAAAAAAACTGTCATTTAAGTGTGTTGTCCACCTTCTCTTTTTAGGTGAGAACATACTGTTGCTCCTGTAAGAAAATAAAACCCCCATACTCACATCTGTACTGAGTAATGCTGCAGCAATGCGTTTGTCGGTCCTCTCTCCGGCTCCCAACCAATGGCTCGTGCACACTGTAACTTCTGATTGGCTGCAGTGGTCATGTGACATTGTCTAACCTTTACTTTTGAATGGTGACATTGGGCAGTGTCACTTGACTGCTGCAGCCAAGCAGAGGCTACAGTGCACACAGGCTGACCGCTGAGAGCTGGAAGACAACAGAAGACCCGGGGAGAGGCCGCATCACTGGACTGTCCGTCAGCACGCCTGCCAGGATGGGTGGTTTTTTTACATTTTTTTATTCAGAACCACAGTCTTATATAAAAAAGACGGAGGACAACCTATTTAATCCCCGAATGTCAGTTCTCGATAGGGACAAAATATTTATTTGCCAGGTGTCCCGTCAGGGTATACAAAGTGTCTCTATGCCGCTGCCTGAATTTTTTCAGACATTAGATTCTGTAGAGGTGAATGTTAATAAAGGATCCCTGGTGGTAAATGGCCACTCAGCTATCCAGCAATGACCCTTTTACTGATGGAGAACTAATAGTATTCTGAATTCTACAGTGAAGTTGAATCAATCAGAACAGTGTTCCACAGCCCCACCAACAGGTCATGTTTTCAGTATATCCCACAGAATGCACTGACAATTATATCACATGGGCAGCAAAATTAAATGACCTGTGCAATACTGAGGAAAGCCAGAAACATGACCTGTTGGTGGGTCTGGGCTGTGTCCCCAACTCCATTACCTCATTTGGCCCCCACCAACAGGTCATGTTTTAGGATCTCTCGCAGAATGTCACTGACAATGATGTTATCACCTGTGCATGCCTAAGGAAACCAGAAAACATGACATGTTGGTGGTCATGGAGGCTTGGAGGACTGAGTTTGGGAACCCCTGAATTAGAAGAACTACTGCAAGTCAGGATCAGTATAAGGCCCCGTTCACATGACATTAGTGCGCCGCATTCATAGTATTTGATGGGATACATGAGAAAGTAATTCAATAATTCAGCAGAGGCGTGACAGGGCCATGGAGATCTGTAGGCAAACTGTACCGAATGGACCGCGTTTTGCCTATTAACTGAACATATACAGTTTCTGCATTGGACACAAAATTGCAGTAGAGCACATTTTTGTGCCTGATGCAGAAACCCTATACGTTTGGTACATAGAGAAAATATAGAGAAAATGCAGAACTATGGCGCCACTGAGGTATCAGTACGAATTTCTCACACTAACCTGATGAATATCAAGAGGCGAGCACAATGATGTGAATGATGTATCATATTGTAGTATATATAATATTATATATAATATATTATATATATATATATACACACACACACACACAGGTATAGGAAGTTTAATATCCCGTATAGGCAGGGTTTTAAAAAAAAAAAAAAAAATATATAAGTACTCACCTTTTCCCGCTGCTCCGAGGTGCTTGCAGCCTTCCGGAGTCCTATTTCGGAGCAGGGAGAGCTCACTCTCTGCTTTGCAATAGTATCTTCAGCCGTCGGTGACTCGAGTATAAGCTGAGGATGGCTTTTTCAGCACATTTTTTGTGCTGAAAAACTCGGCTTATATTCGAGTATATACAGTGTGTATATATATATATATATATATATACACACACATACATACACACACACCACACACTCACACACATACATACATTAGAGATCAATATGAGTCCACACACCATGTGTTGCACTGCAAGAAGAGCCGAGCATACGGATCCATAGTCAATCAATATGAGTCCATATACCATGCATTGCTCTGTAAGAAGTGAGTATATGGTGTAACAACATATTTTTTCCCCCCAAGGGGGTTCAATACAAGTCTGCAGTGTCAAACTGCAAGTAGCTGAGCGTATGGAACTATAGATCGTCAAGATGAGTCAGTATATCTCACACGTGGCCAACTGCAATGAGAACTGACCTTATGGCATACTGATCCATAGATGTCAATAAGAGTCTGTATATATCACAGGTGTCACTGCGGGGAGAGCTGAACATATAGTGTATGGATCTATAGATGGTCTATAGGAGTCTGTATATGGCACAGGTGTCACTGAGGGGAGAGCATATAGTGTATGGATCTATACCTGGTCTATGGGAGTCTGTATATACCATGTGTCACACTGTGGGGAAAGCGGAACATATAGTGTATGGATCTATAGATGGTCTATAGGAGTCTGTATATACTACAGGTGTCACACTGTAGGGAGAGCTGAGCATATAGTGTATGGATTTATAGATGTTTTATAGGAGTCTGTATATACCATGTGTCACACTGCGGGGAGAGCGGAGCATATAGTGTATGGATCTATAGATGTTTTATAGGAGTCTGTATATACCATGTGTCACACTGCAGGGAGAGCTGAGCATATAGTGTATGGCTCTATAGATGTTTTATAGGAGTCTGTATATACCATGTGTCACACTGCGGGGAGAGCGGAGCACACAGACCCATAGAAAGTCATAATGTTCATAGAGGGGTCAGGAGGCCGGGGCACATCAGCTTCCAGAAGAAGAGCGTCCTCGGGCAGGATGCGGATACCTCTTTGGGTTTACATGAATGTCTATGCCACCCCCAGATCCCACTAATGGAAACATCTGACACCTAAAATCAGAATAAAGAAAGCATAAGCGGGACAAACCATTTAAGTAACGTGGGGGTGTCTGCTTCACTACAGAAAAGTTATACATGAATACTATCTGGTGTCTCATCAATTACATGAGCAGCGGCTGCTCTGGGTGACGCGATGGAGAGCACTGCGGGTAACTCACCGGACGGGTCACCCAGAGCCCGCAGCTCCGCTATGTACGGGTGCCCTCCGGGGGTGCTCACAGCCCCGCCCCACCTGCACTATTCCTCCGGACACTGCGGCCCGGCCAAACACCAAGGAAGCCCCCGAATATTACGGAGCACCCCCCCGGTCACCCGCCGCCGAGCCCCGGATCACGTCCCCGGTACCTGTCATACCTGAACTTTCCTCCGCCCCGCCGTGTTCTGCCTGTGATGAGCTGCCATCTTGCATGTTGACACTCTGTCGTCACTTCCCAAATCCTAACACTTCCGCCCTTACCCAAAGGACACGGACTTACGCCCTCATCATGGTCAAAGCGACTTCCGCCCAAACTAAGACCCAAACATCTTCTTCCGCCATTAGTTGACGTCATTTCCGCCCGGTGTAGATGAACTAGTTCAGTGCTGGTCAGAGAGCCCGGTGCTCGAGTTCCTAAGCAGCTCTGGGGTAGTCTGCCTCCAGGAGGCCGGAGGGCTGTTCACTGGGGCGGTTTTCTATTTTGTTCTTGGCTTATTCTCTATGGGTGCGGTTTTTATTGGAATTAGTTTGAGCTGCTTGGGACTTTTTGATCGCTTATTCTCATATTTTTAGGGAGGAAAAGGAACAAAAAAAGCTGCTGCTTTGACCCCTTAAGCCGAACGCCTGAAAAGTAATGACCAGAACATTTTTTTTTTTAGTTTTTGCCTCTTGCGTTTCAACAGTTGTAATTTTTTTATTTTTTCAATGACACAGTTGTATGAGGCCTCGTTTTATTCGAGACAAGTTGTACTTTATGGGGGAATAGTTTAAGTTGACTTATAAATAATTGCAGAATTTTTTTTATTTTTAATTTTTTTTTACACCGTTCACATTTCACACATATTAACTTGTTAGATTAATTCTACAGGTTATTACGGTCGTGTGGATACTTAATATGTGTAGGGTTTTTTGTGTGTGTAATGTACACAATTATTTTTTATTACATATTTATTTTTATTTTATTTATTTTTTTATTCATTTTTTTACATGTTTTCAGTTTGTTTTTTTTACTTTTTTAAAAAAATCTCATGAAGGGAGAACTGTTACATTTTTTTTTTTTTTTACATTCAGTAATGTATTAGCATATTCATATATGCTAATACATTATAATCTGTATCAGTCTGACACAGGCAGTGATGAGGGCAGCTCACAGTGTGTCCTGATCACTGGCTTGTTACACAGACAACCCTGGGGCTTCTCTAGGTCCCCAGGGCTGACTGTGCAGCCGTTCCCCGGGCTCTGTCAGGTCACCGGGTGTTCCAATCACCTGACAGAGCAGGGAAACCCTTTGATTGCGCTGCGGTGACGATCTGCCGCAATCAAAGGGTTAAAGCATCGGGTTGCGTAGGTTTCCTCCTCTCCCCGGTGCTCGCAGGGGATGCTCTGGGATCAGGGCTGTGTAGTACAGCCCCGATCTCAGCACAGCTGCGGTGCCCGGAGCCGCAAACTCCGATGTCTGTAGCGACGCCAAAAGACCTGCACCAGCCGACGCTAAGAGTCGGCGGGTGGTCGTTAAGGAGTTAAGGTTATCGTCTCCTCTGTGGCATCTGCTCTGCAGGATGGACATTGTTCTACTGCAATAGGCTGGACTTATATGGATGCAGTGATATCTATTCTCTACAAAGTTTTTTTTTTTTTCTTTTGTAAAATGGGACAAGAGTGTTTTTAACTATTATTATTTTTAATTTTTAAAACTTTTTCATTTATATTTTAATTTTTAGTCTTCCCAGGGCACAATCACTTGTACATATTTTGCAATACTTATATATCGGCCCCTGGAGCTTTCAACATTCTTGGTTTCATTTGTAATGGTTTGAAAGCATTTACTGCTCAAATCTGGTAGTTTGCAGCCTGTTCTGCCAGAAAAGAGTTCATTGTATTCATGAGTGGGTGTTAGCCCCGCCCAATCATGGCTAGCCACGCCCAGGTGTCATTTATTCACAGGTTTCTACCCCTTCAAAGTAAAAGGTTGATTCAGCTGTGAGTGGTAGGGGCTAGCTTTGGGTGAGTGGGGCTAACACCTGCTCATGAATAAGATGGACTCTTTTCTGGCTGAAAACTGCCAGATTTGAGCATTAAATGCTCTGAAACTACAGCATCTTAGAAAATAGGGGACACAGCGCTGGAAACAACAGGTCTGTGAGTAGCTTCTAGATTAGTGTCAGTCTTGTAGTGATAAAAAAAACTCTGGCTGACACTAAGCCCCAGCAACAGTAATGAGGACACATCTCTCAGACGCCTCAATTATTAAAACTGAATACAATGGTAAAAAAACCACAGAAACAATTTATTTAAATAAACACTTCCTGACACCAGCCCTCAGTCATCATTTTATTAAAGAGATAGATGCAATGCTGATCCGATGTAGTCCAACAAATCCAACATAGTCTCGATGAGAACATCTCTAGAGAAATAAAAATGCTAAAAAACAAGTAAGTACTAAACTCCTACACCCCATAAAGGCCATGGCTGTGTCAGAACATCTGGGGGTGCAGAGGATGGAGTACAGGCCATAGCCACACCCAGGGGCGTAACTACAGGGGTAGCAGTTGCTACGGGGCCCGGTGGCTTGGGGGGGCCCCGCGGCAGCTGCTATCACCTCTGCTACCCTGGAGATGCCGCTCCTGGGCCGCCGGCAGTGAACACAACAGTTCACTGTGGCGGGTGCAGTGCTGTGGGGCCGGTCTGTGAAGCCGGAGGGGCCACCGCCGCCGCCGGCAGGCTCCACCCCCTTGCTTCACAGAGGCTCTCTCTTAATTGTATGCACGTCCGTGCGACATGCATACAATTAAGATGAACGGCGGGGCAGGGAGAGCTGTGCGCTCCTTGCCCCTGCCGTACATCGCTCAGCAGGCGGCGCAGCGGAAGTGACGTCACCGCGCCGCCTGCCGAGCTTCCTGTTTTCAGCCACAACCTAAAGCAGCAGGCTTGGGGCTGGGAGGAGAGGAGACGACGGAGGAGCGCGGCAGGTAAGTAATGAGCTATGGGGGGCCCTAAAGGGGGAGGGGGGGGGGGGGAACTATACCTACGGGGGGGGGGTTGAAACTATACCTACAGGGGGCTCTAAAGGGGGGGGGAGAACTATACCTACAGGGGGGCTCTAAAGGGGGGGGAGAACTATACCTACAGGGGGCTCTAAAGGGGGGGGAGAACTATACCTACAGGGGGCTCTAAAGGGGGGGAACTATACCTACAGGGGGCTCTAAAGGGGGGGGGAAATACCTACAGGGGGCTCTAAAGGGGGGGGAGAACTATACCTACAGGGGGCTCTAAAGGGGGGGGGGAGAACTATGCCTACAGGGAGCTCTAAAGGGGGGGAGAACTATACCTACAGGGGGCTCTAAAGGGGGGGGAGAACTATACCAACAGGGGGCTCTAAAGGGGGGAACTATACCTACAGGGGGCTCTAAAGGGGGGGAGAACTATACCTACAGGGGGCTCTAAAGGGGGGAGAACTATACCTACAGGGGGCTCTAAAGGTGAAGTAACCCGGGGACGGGGGGGACTATACCTACAGGGGGCTCTAAAGGGGGGGAACGATACCGACAGGGGGCTCTAAAGGGGGGGGGACAATACCCACAGGAGGCTCTGAAGGGGGGGGGGGAGAACTATACCTACAGGGGGCTCTAAAGGGGGGGGGGGAACAAAAATACAGGGGGGGCCCAAAGGGGGGGGGAATATACCTTTCGGGGGGTCAAAGGGGGGACTATACCTACAGGGGGCTCAAAGGGGGGGGAAACGTACCCACCGGGGGGCCCCAAAGGAGGGGGGAACAATACCCCAGGGGGCCCGAAGGGGGGGGAGAAACTATACCTAAGGGGGCCCAAAGTTGGGGGGGGGGGGAACTAGCTACAGGGGCCCCAAAGGGGGGGGGGAAACAGGGGGAAAAAATCTCCTACGGTGGACCCCAAACACGGGGGGTATTCTCCACAAGGGGGCTCTAAACTAAGGGGGGACTTTTTGCCCACAAGGGGGCTCTAATTACAAGGGGGGGGCTACTGCCTAAAGGGGGGTCTAACACGGGGGGGGAAATATTTCCTACAAGGGGGTCTAATCTCAGGGGGGAACTATTCTGCCTACAAGGGGGGCCCCAATTTTACAGGGGGGAACATTTGCCCACAAGGGGGGTAATTACAGGGGGGGGGATTTTCTGCTACAATGGGGCACAATCTACAAGGGGCCCCCTTCTCCTACAGGGGTACCTAAACTACAGGGGGCCCCCCTTTTACCTACATAGGAACCTAAACTAATGCCTGGGGCCCGAAGCGCCTAACCCCCAAGTACCAACTACTGCCGGTGGATGCCCTAGCTACCGCCCCGGGGGCCCTTGACCCACTCCGATGGGGGAGCCCCATAATTTTCCGGGGGTAATTTTACCTTTTTGGGCCCTTATAAATGGGGGAATTTGTATAAGAGGGAGGGGGGACCATTTGAAAAAGATTAAAAAAAAAGTGAGGATTCATATTTGTGTTGTAAATTTACAGGGATATGGTGGACGGAGCAAATCATCTGGAGGTCTGGACCCAAATTAAAAAAAAGAGAAGTAACGACTCCCAACAAAACGTCACCCTGAGAGGCCCCCAAAAGTAAAGAAAAGGTGTTTCCCCTTTGAAGACAGCTCTTACATTTTTTTACCCCCAAAAGTCCCTTTTTTCTTCTTTCGGGGTATGTTTATATAGGGAAAGGTTAGGGCCAGCTGAAAACGGTTTGGGTCGGCTTTTGGGAGTTATGGGCCAGCTGTAGACAGGTTTAGGGCCCCGCTGTAGACGGTAAAGGGCCCCTTAGAATGTATAGGGTCGGCTTTTGGCAGGTTTTAAAGGGAGCGTAGACGGTTAGGGCCCCTGAGACAGGTATAGGGGGCTGTAGGCAGGGATAGGGCCATGGGGCAGGTATAGGGCCAGCTGTGGCAGGTTAGGGCCAGCTGTGGAGGTATTGGCCACTGTAGACAGGTTGGGCCAGTGTAGGCAGGGATAGGCCCGCTGTAACAGGTAAGGGCCCTGAGGCGGTATGGGCCCCGGGGAGGGAGGTAAGGCCAGGGAGGGGGTATAGGGGCCAGCTGTTGGCAGGTTTAGGGCCGCGTAACAGGGATGGGCCAGGTAGGGGCCCGGCAGTGATCATCGGCCCGCTACGTTTACTTTCGGGGTACTTTACATTAGCACCTCCCC
The DNA here is from genome assembly GCA_025379985.1 of Phyllomedusa bahiana. Lineage (NCBI taxonomy): Eukaryota > Metazoa > Chordata > Amphibia > Anura > Hylidae > Phyllomedusa > Phyllomedusa bahiana. The sequence continues at coordinate 95,741 of JAODAL010002729.1, forward strand.
TAAGACCCGCTACGTCTTATATCGGGGGGGCTTACTATCGGGGAAACCGGGAAAATATTTGCAAAGCATGTGTACTGATATCTACCATAAAGGGCCTGTATGGAGGAAAAATAATCTCAGACCTGTGACACTAGTTATACCCTATATGATCCTAATTGCGGTATTATTGGTTTTGGTACTGATCAGTTAAAAGTTAGGGTATTTTTCAGTCACTTTTTGGTCAGTTTGGCGGGGCAACATTTTCCCATTAATAGAGTTATTAGTAATGTTGGGCTTGGTATATGGATTTGTTTGGTAGCATATATGGTATTGATGGTGGTTTTTTTTTATTATTATTTTTTATTATTTTATTTTTTAGAGCGCCATTAATTCCAGGGGTTACATTTAAGGGAAAATTTCATACAAACAAATTTTTTGAAAAATACAATGGGACAAAAAGACTAGTAACTTTAAACAGAAGGGAAAAAGGGCCGCCCCGGGGCTTCAATACAAGGAAAAGGGGAGACAGAGGGGGGGCAGACATGCTTGCGGGCCGGTGTAGTGGTGGTGGGGTTAGTGTGGGTTGTAGGCTATCCTGAAGAGATGGTTTTCAGGTTGCTTTTAAAGCTGGTGAAAGTGGAGGAGATTTCTGATTGTGTTGGGCAGCGAGTTCCAGAGTGTGGGTGAAGCACGGGAGAATCTTGGAGACGGTTTATGTAAGGAGCTGATGAGAGGGGAGCAGAGGAAAGGTCTGTGAGGGGGCGGAGATTGCGTGAGGGGAGGTTTCTGGAAATTAGGGAAGAATGTATGGAGGGGGGGGGGTTATGGAGAGCCTTGTAGGTCAGGGTTAGTAATTTGAACTGAATTCGTTGGGCAATGGGAAGCCAGTGAAGGGATTGGCAGAGGGGAGAGGCAGAGGAGTAGCGAGGAGAGAGGTGAATCAGACGGGCAGCAGAGTTTAGGATGGATTGGAGGGGAGCGAGGGTGCTAACTGGGAGGCCACAGAGAAGGATGTTGCAGTAGTCAAGGCGGGAGATGACGGGGCGTGGACTAGCTTTTTAAGTAGTGTCGAGTTGGGGGATGGGCGGATGTGGAAATATTTTTCAGGTGGAGGCAAGGCAGGGAAGGGAGGGGGGAGGTGGGCTTGGATTGTGGTTTGAAGGGTAAAGAGGTCCAAAGGTTATCCAAGGCAGCGGATTTATGGAGCTGGTGAGGAGGGTGTTGGCCATTAACATGATAAGAGATCAAGGTGGAGGGGTAGAGGGGATGGTGGAAAGATAAATGAATTCTGTTTTATCTACATTTAGTTTTAAGCGACGGAGGAGAAGAAGGAGGAAATGGATGATAGGCATTTTGGGATCCGGAGGAAGAGAGTTAATGTCAGGACCGGAGATATAAAGCGGGGTGGTCGTCCGCGTACAGGTGGTATGAAAGCCATGCAGGCTATGAGCTGACCCAGACCAAGAGTGTAGATAGAGAAGAGGAGTGGGCCCAGGACAGACCCCTGGGGGACACCAACAGAGAGCGGGTGGGAGGAGGAGGTGGTGCGTGAGTGAGAGACGCTGAATGTCCGTTCAGAGAGGTATGAAGAGATCCAGGAGAGGGCCAGGTCCGTGATGCTGAGGGAGGAGAGGATTTGTAGCAGGATGGCGTGGTCGACAGTGTCAAAGGCGGAGGACAGGTCTAGGAGGAGGAGCACAGAGTAGTGGCGTGAAGCTTTAGCAGTTACTAGGTCGTTGGTGACCTTGGTTAGGGCATTTCAGTGGAGGGGGTTGGGTCGGAAGCCTGTTTGGGAGTGGGTCAGGAGAGAGTTGGAGGAGAGGTGGGGAGGGACAGCTGAAGATAAGACGTGCTGCTCGAGGAGTTTGGATGCAAAAGGGAGCACTGAGATGAGGCGATAGTTGGACAGTGAGGAGGGGTCGAGAGATGGTTTCTTAAGGATGGGTGTGATGGTCGCGTGTTTAAGAGAGGAAGGGAAGATGCCAGAGGATAATGATAGATTGAAAAGATGGGTGAGGGCTGGGAAAATAACAGTGCTGAGGTCTGGGATGAGGTAGGATGGACGTGGGTAAAGGTTACAGGTAGTGAGGGTGGATTTGGACACTCGAGAGGAGAGGTTATCGTGACTAACTGTGGGAACGCTGGTTTTGGATGTTTTCACTGGGACTGTGTCAGGTGAGGGTGGGTGGTGGCGATGGTAGGGAATAGAGGTGGGTAGTGGGGACTGAGGGGTGAAGCTTTCTCTGAGGAGGTTGATCTTATTTTAAAAAATTTGAGTGGCAAAGTCATCCGCTGATAGGAGAGATGGGGGAGGAGGTGCAGGGGGCGAAAGAGAGAGTTGAAGGTGTTGAATAAATGTCGGGGGTTGTGAACAAAGGAGGCATGAGAGTGGTGAAGTAATCCTGTTTGGCAGTAGTGAGTGCAGACTTAAATGTGTGTAGCGATTGTTTGTATGTGGTGAAGTCATCGGAGGAGCGGCTTTTCTTCCAGCAGCGTTCAGCAATTCTGGAAGCTCGCCTCAGTTGTTTTGGGGAGTCTGGGTGCCAGGGTTGTCTGTTGATGTTGCGGGTTCTGTTGTGTGTGAGAGGAGCGACTGAGTCAAGGGAGGGGGTGATGGTATGGTTGTAGAAAGCAGCGGCTGTGTCCGGGTTGTCAAGTGAGGCTATGGGGAGAAAGAGGGGCAAGAGAGTCAGAGAGAGTGCGAGGGTTGAGGGTTTTTTAAGTTCCTGAGGGGTGCACTAGATGTGAGACCGGAGGAGCAGGTTTGGGAATGGAGATGGTGGAGAAGGTAATCAGGTTGTGGTCAGATATGGGGTGAGGGGAGTTTGAGATGTCAGATAGGGGGCAGAGGCGGGTGAAGATGAGGGCCAGCGTGTGTCCGTCTGTCTGGGTGGCTCCAGAGGTCCACTGTGAGAGGCCGAAGGAAGAGGAGAGCGAGAGGAGTTTTTTGGCAGCAGGGGGTTTTGCATCAATTGGGATGTTAAAGTCTCCCATGACAATAGTGGGGATGTCAGTGGAAAGAAAGTGGAGAAGCCAGGAAGAGAAGTGGTCGAGGAAGGCAGTGGCAGGGCCTGGGGAGCAGGTATCAGATAGGAAAAGGCCAACACCTCCTCGATGCTTGTTACCGGGGCGGGGAGTATGGGAAAGTTGGAGACCGCCAAAGGAGAGTGCGGCAGGGGAGAGCCAGGGGGGTCAGCCAGGTTTCTGTTAGACCAAGGAAAAGTAATTTGTGAGAGATGAATAGGTCGTGTATGTTTGGAGAGTTTGTTACATACAGACCGTGGGTTCCAGAGAGCGCAGGGAGAGAGAGAGAGTGAGCTGGGATCAAGGGAATTGTGTTTTAAAGGGTTGAGAGGGTTTACCCGAGTTTTGTAGGGGTGGATCTGTTGGTAATGCTAGAGACAACAGTTGGAATGTGCTGGGGAGGCCCTGGGTTAGGAGATATGTCCCCAGCAGCCGGAGCAGCAGTGAGAGGTGAGCAAGGTGGGAGTATGATAGACTCTATATAGCTTGGGTCTGTTTGGTGCGGAGGGTGTTGATGGTGGGAAAGAGGTTGGGGGGCAGCAGTCAGATGAGAGGGGAAGAATGCAGGGGAGAGAAAATAGAACTCATTGCCCAGCAAAGGGGTTGGGGATAGGCAATTAGATAAGGAAAATGGAGGGTTGGGGATAATGCAGGGAAGGAAAAGCATGGTGGGAGTTAGGTTATTTAGGCTAATAGCTGTAAAGAATAAGAGGAGGTTTACCCCTTGCCTCCTTGTTCAGTTCTTGTTTAAGTCTGGTTTTAAGTCTGCCACTTAGAACATGGCACTTGGAACCATGGGCACTGCGACCAAGTCACAAGCGACCCTTAAGCATGGATTTATACAGACTGAAGTTCAGATCAGACAATCAGAGGTGAACAGGAGATGGGAGGGGTATTATCTACATTATCTACATTATCTACATTATCTAACAGCATGTCCCGGTAAATGCTCATGGTCAGGGAGGTGGGCGGGGGGCCCCATCCAAAAGTTTGCTTTGGGGCCCTGGCTTCTCTAGGTATGCCCCTGGCCACACCACAAACTCCAGGGGGTTGGTAATCTGTCTGGACCTCGTGCCAACACAAAATATAACCCTCTCACACCGTCTATCATTCCATAAGCCCCCTCTACTCTGCCTATCCCCTAATAAGGATATTGTACAGAGGTGGGAAAAGGTGTTGGAAAAGTGATGTCTAAGATGTTTGTGTGGTTAATTCTGTAGGGACGAGTCGTGGCCGGGAGAGGTTGTCATGATGGACAGGATTCAGAAGAAAAAGGAAGTTAATAACTCCCGTAAGAGAAGACATGACATGTGAGTCACTGGATATAACGTTACAGTATATATGTCTGCAGAGCGCCTGGTATACAACTGGTCAATTTATATCCACAATTGGCGGCACTCAGTTAATACATTTAGAACATCTTCTTAGATAAATTCATAATATCTTTATTTTGCATTACTAAACGTTTCATAAAAATTCTAAAAAAAATTTCCGGCTTTATTTCATATAATATATTAAACCGTAGATTCAATACAGTTGATTCCCTTAAAGTACATTTTGGCCCACATAAGGACCTTTATCTATGGAATCTTCTCCCTCAAGTGTAGTTCAATCCAATTTTAAGGACTCACCATCACTTTACTCTCATTACTTAGCCGGCTATCCCTCAGATACTCAGACAATTGTGCTACAAAGGGTTGGAATTGTAAATCAATCCATTCCCTCAATCTCTCATTGAGAGATCCAATGCCTGATCCAATTTAAGAACATATTCTCAGTAGTCTATCACCATTCATTTCTCTACATCCATAAGTTCCAAGGCATCCTTCTTCTTTCTCCTATGTTTGCGCTCCAAGGTTTTTAGGGTTTAATCTCTGGTATAAATTATGTATTCTGCAGGCCAGTATGATTCAGTGATACCAATGTGTAATTGTGCCACTCGTAAGGTCAGAAAAAGACCTCATTATATCTTTTTTTTTGGAGCTTTCCCCTGTAACTAGGACTAACATACACCCACTGGAGTCACTGCAGAGCTGGACTGGATCTGATAAGACCCAGCAGATCTTGCAGATACCAAGACCTGATTTTATCATTGTAATCTATGGTTAATGCATTAGATAAATGTTGTCAGTAGCCGGTCAGGAAATGGATCCCTTGAGTCGACTGCGAGAGTTGGCAGAAAACTATGTCAGAGAGTGGAGTCTAAGGAGAACCCTGGTCTTCACCCTCAATCTCCGCAACGAGGCTTGGACTTCGCTGTGGGGAACGACCTGGCTGCTGCCTTCGACGTGGTCACTTCTAGTGACAGCTTAGGGGCCTATGATGTACAGAGGGACTAGCAAAATTATGGTGAAGGTACAGGCAAACAGTCAGGGCAGGTAGCGTTCAACTGGAGTCAGAGAGCTAAGCAGTTGCTCAGAGCAGGTGGCAGACAGCAAGAAGTCATGAAACAAAGACAAGGGTCTGAGCCGGGTAACTACAAGAAACGGCAACAACGCTCAGAAAATAGAGAAAAACACCAACAACTGGCAAAGGAGAAAGGGGGAGGTGTCCTGAAAAGGATTCAGAGGACCACCCATTGGATACTGGAAAGTTGGGTAGCCCGTGTTGGCCCTTTAAATACAGAAGGGACAGGAACATGCATGCCATCAAACAGCAGAGGAGAGGAGCTGGGCAGGAGTGGGGAGAGTTAAGAGAGTGGTGGACCACGGTGAGTGGGACACAAGGGTGTCCACGGACCGTGGAGTGTCATGAAAATTTTTTGGTTGAACAATATCTTAAAAACAACCTCTTGTTAAAAACAAAATATACACTTCCAACTTAAAGGTGTTTTGCCATTTGGCAAAATTCCTTTGTGAGTCTGGCACATAAAGAGCTACAAGCCAGCCTCAGTGAGTAAGGAGGTGATCAGACTTTCACTGCATTCCCCTATTCATGTCTATGGGAGTTCTGAACTTAGCTGAGCACACACGCTTGGCTATATTCGTAACTGCCATAGAAAAGGAAGGATAAAACTGAACAGGTTTGAAGGGTGCCTTCTCCAGACTGCATGTTTCATCTGTTTCCCCAGATGTTCAATAGGATTTAGATCAGAGCTCATAGAAGCCACTTCAGAATAGTCTAATGCTTTGCTTTTAGTCATTCATGGATGTTTTTAGCTGTGTGTTTTGGTTCATTATCCTGTTGGAGGACCGATGACCTGCGACTGAGACCAAGCTTTCTGACACTGGGAGCACATTTCACTCCAGAATGCCTTGATAGTCTTAAGATTTTATTGTACCCTGCAGAGATTCAAGACACCCTGTGCCAGATGCAGCAAAGTAGCCTCAAAACTAACCAAACCTCCTCCATGTTTCAAAGAAGGTACAATGTTCTTTCTATGCTTCACTTTTGTGTCTGTTAAAGGGGTTTTGCCACGATCTCTCTTCTGGTGCTTACCAGTCCCATTGCTATGGTCCTGGCTAGAAGAGGGGCGTCTTCAACTTCAGAAAAAAAAAACCCTGTTTAAAGCCCTGCCCCTTTGTGAGGTCATCACATCACCTCCTGTGCGCCCCCCCGAGGCTGAATACTCAGTGTTCAGGCAGCCTCAGCAGGGAGAAGATCTCTGTGCTCTAGCTAAGCACAAATAGCAATTGCTTGGCTAGAACACAGAGAGAAGTGACAACACACAGGAGCTGTGAGGACACGGAGGGAGATCAGTGAGGAGATCGAGATGCCTGGCAGGAGGGATCAGCTGTGATTACACAAGGGAGAACAGTGAGGAGATCGAGCTGCCTGGCAGGAGGGATCAGCTGTGAGGACACTGAGGGAGAACAGTGAGGAGATTGAGATGCCTGGCAGGAGGGATCAGCTGTGAGGACACTGAGGGAGATCAGTGAGGAGATCGAGATGCCTGACAGGAGGGATCAGCTGTGAGGACACGGAGGGAGAGCAGTGAGGAGATCGAGATGCCTAGCAGGAGGGATCAGCTGTGATTACACAGGGGGAGATCGCGATGCCTGGCAGGAGGGATCAGCTGTGAGGACACTGAGGGAGATCAGTGAGGAGATCGAGATGCCTGGCAGGAGGGATCAGCTGGGATTACACAGGGAGAGCGGTGAGGAGATCGAGATGCCTGGCAGGAGGGATCAGCTGTGATTACACAGGGGGAGATCAGTGAGGAGATCCTGATGCCTGGCTGGAGGGATCAGCTGTGAGGACACTGAGGGAGATCAGTGAGGAGATCGAGATGTCTGGCAGGAGGGATCAGCTGTGATTACAGGAGGGAGAGCAGTGAGGAGATCGAGATGCCTGGCAGGAGGGATCAGCTGTGATTACAGGAGGGAGAGCAGTGAGGAGATCGAGATGCCTGGCAGGAGGGATCAGCTGTGATTACAGGAGGGAGATCAGTGAGGAGATCGAGATGTCTGGCAGGAGGGATCAGCTGTGATTACAGGAGGGAGAGCAGTGAGGAGATCGAGATGCCTGGCAGGAGGGATCAGCTGTGATTACAGGAGGGAGAGCAGTGAGGAGATCGAGATGTCTGGCAGGAGGGATCAGCTGTGATTACACTGAGGGAGAGCAGTGAGGAGATCGAGATGTCTGGCAGGAGGGATCAGCTGTGATTACAGGAGGGAGAGCAGTGAGGAGATCGAGATGTCTGGCAGGAGGGATCAGCTGTGATTACAGGAGGGAGAGCAGTGAGGAGATCGAGATGCCTGACAGGAGGGATCAGCTGTGATTACAGGAGGGAGAGCAGTGAGGAGATGGAGATGCCTGGCAGGTGGGATCAGCTGTGAGGACACTGAGGGAGATCAGTGAGGAGATCGAGATGCCTGGCAGGAGGGATCAGCTGTGATTACAGGAGGGAGAGCAGTGGGGAGATCAGATGCCTGGCAGGAGGGATCAGCTGTGATTACACAGAGAGCAGTGAGGAGATCGAGATGCCTGGCAGGAGGGATCAGCTGTGATTACAGGAGGGAGAGCAGTGAGGAGATCGAGATGCCTGACAGGAGGGATCAGCTGTGATTATACGGAGATCAGTGAGGAGATCGAGGTGCCTGACAGGAGGGATCAGCTTTGATTACATGGAGAGCAGTGAGGAGATCGAGATGCCTGGCCGGAGGGATCAGCTGTGATTACACTGAGGGAGAGCAGTGAGGAGATCGAGATGCCTGGCAGGAGGGATCAGCTGTGATTACAGGAGGGAGATCAGTGAGGAGATCGAGATGCCTGGCAGGAGGGATCAGCTGTGAGGACACGGAGGGAGATCAGTGAGGAGATCGAGATGCCTGGCAGGAGGGATCAGCTGTGATTACAGGAGGGAGAGCAGTGAGGAGATCGAGATGCCTGGCAGGAGGGATCTGCTGTGTTTTCTGGAGGGAGATCAGTGAGGAGATCGAGATGCCTGTCAGGAGGGATCAGCTGTGATTACAGAAGGGAGATCAGTGAGGAGATCGAGATGCCTGGCGGAGGGATCAGCTGTGAGGACACTGAGGCGAGGAGCAGTGAGGAGATCGAGATGCCTGGCAGGAGGGATCAGCTGTGAGGCCACGGAGGGAGAGCAGTGAGGAGATAGAGATGCCTGGCAGGAGGGATCAGCTGTGATTACAGGAGGGAGAGCAGTGAGGAGATCGAGATGCCTGGCAGGAGGGATCAGCTGTGATTACAGGAGGGAGATCAGTGAGGAGATGGAGATGCCTGGCAGGAGGGATCAGCTGTGATTACACAGGGGGAGATCAGTGAGGAGATCGAGATGCCTGGCAGCAGGGATCAGCTGTGATTACCCTGAGGGAGAGCAGTGAGGAGATCGAGATGCCTGGCAGGAGGGATCAGCTGTGATTACAGGAGGGAGATCAGTGAGGAGATCGAGATGCCTGGCAGGTGGGATCAGCTGTGATGACACTGAGGGAGATCAGTGAGGAGATCGAGATGCCTGGCAGGAGGGATCAGCTGTGATTACAGGAGGGAGATCAGTGAGGAGATCGAGATGCCTGGCAGGAGGGATCAGCTGTGATTACAGGAGGGAGATCAGTGAGGAGATCGAGATGCCTGGCAGGAGGGATCAGCTGTGATTACAGGAGGGAGATCAGTGAGGAGATCGAGATGCCTGGCAGGAGGGATCAGCTGTGAGGACACTGAGGGAGATCAGTGAGGAGATCGAGATGCCTGGCAGGAGGGATCAGCTGTGATTACAGGAGGGAGATCAGTGAGGAGATCTAGATGCCTGGCAGGAGGGATCAGCTGTGATTACAGGAGGGAGAGCAGTGAGGAGATCGAGATGCCTGGCTGGAGGGAGCTGCTGTGATTACAGGAGGGTGATCTGTGTGTATATGGAGATGCCTGGCAGGAGGGATCAGCTGTGATTACAGGAGGGAGAGCAGTGAGGAGATGGAGATGCCTGGCAGGAGGGATCAGCTGTGATTACACAAAAGAGATCAGTGAGGAGATCAAGACGCCTGGCAGGAGGGATCAGCTGTGATTACACGGAGGGAGACCAGTGAGGAGATCGAGATGCCTGGCAGGCGGGATTAGCTGTGAGGACACTGAGGGAGATCAGTGAGGAGATCGAGGTGCCTGGCAGGAGGGATCAGCTGTGATTACGGGGGGGAGAGCAGGTAGGTGTTCGTGTTGCCTGGCAGGAGGGATCAGCTGTGATTACACGGAGGGAGACCAGTGAGGAGATCGAGATGCCTGGCAGGAGGGATCAGCTGTGAGGACACTGAGGGAGATCAGTGAGGAGATCGAGATGCCTGGCAGCAGGGCCGCCGTAAAGGCAGTACAGGGGGTACTGCTGTATGGGGCCCAGTGAACGAAGGGGCCTGTTGCAAGCGGGGTTTATGGGGGAAGAGGGGCCCAGACGCTTCAGCTGTATGGGGCCCTGAAATTTCTGATGGCGGCCCTGCCTGGCAGGAGGGATCAGCTGTGATTACAGGAGGGAGATCAGTGAGGAGATCGAGATGCCTGGCAGTAGGGATCAGCTGTGATTACAGGAGGGAAAAAAGTGAGGCAATACAGATTGCTGGCAGGAGGGATCAGCTGTGAGGACAAGGAGGGAGATCAGTGAGGAGATCGAGATGCCTGGCAGGAGGGATCAGCTGTGATTACAGGAGGGAGATCAGTGAGGAGATCGAGATGCCTGGCAGGAGGGATCAGCTGTGATTACAGGAGGGAGAGCAGTGAAGACACAGGCATAGCTGGCAGGAGGGATCAGGAGACAGCTGACAGCGGGGGAGAGGCGCTTTTACACAGGGCTGAGAACGGTGCCGCAGTGGAGATGAGAACTTGGGGGAGAAATTACAGCACTGCGAGCTACATTACAGAAGAATGTGATGGTCGGGCAGGAAGGGAGCACGCATGTGCGGCAATGCGCGTTCCCGAGCCCAGCCATCACAGAGAGAAGGTTCAACTGAGCAAGCGCGGCCAGGCCAGGAGAACAGAATGTGCTGGTCGGAGCCCCTAACAACGAGCAGTACACAACTGAAACAAAAAAGGAGATGGCCATTCTAATATGGTACATTTTTTTTAATGACTTATAATTACAAACTTGCTTTAATTTGCATTTGGGATGTTCCCACGTCAATTTAACATTGGGGCAAAACCCCTTTAACAAAAGGCTAATGTTGCTTGTCAAAAAGCTCCAGTTTTGTCTCATCAGTTTAAAGTTTATTCTCCCAGAAGCTTTTTGGCTTGTCAGTATGGATTTTGGCAAATTCAAGTCTAATTTTATTTTATTATTTGCTTTCAACTGTGGTTTCCTTCTTGGTCTTCTTCCATTAATTTCAGTTTGGTAAAGACAGCGATGGGTGGTGCAAACTGACATTGATGTACTTTGACCTTGGAGTTTCCCTCTAATCTCTTTGGAAGTTGTTCTGGGCTCTTTAGTTACCATTTGTATTACCTGTCTCTTCAATTTTTCAGCAGTTTTCCACTTACTGCCATGTCCAGAGAGATTGTCCACAGTTCCATAGACCTTAAACTTCTCAATAATATATGCAACTGTAGTAGCAGGAACATTAAGCTGTTCGAAGATGATCTTATAGTCTTTACCTTGAACATGTTTATCTATGATTTTCTTTCTAATCTCCTGAAATAACTTTCTCCTTGGCTTTCATGATCAGTAGGGTACACACCATGGTACTAAACAGCACAGTGACTCATTTTCACCCTTTAAATATGCAGACTGATTACAAGAAGAAACTTACTGGTTGAAGAAACTTATGATGCTTATTATAGGACACACCTTAGTATAACATGTCCCTATCGTCAAATTATTTTCAATATTTTCTAGTGCTACCATCATTTTTTTCCCAGACCACTTTCATTTGCTTTGCTTTTTGGACATTTTTAGTTGAGCCACATTTCCAATGCAATATCTGATGTTTATTAGTTAATTTTTAGTAAATTAAAATTAATTATTATTTTTGAAAGTTTCAAGTTATTAAGTTATTTCATTAACCATTGTGGGTTTTTCTTTCTGTAACAAAAGGCTATCATCAATTTTTCCATGTGTGTAGCTGTAGTTAAATCCAGTAGTGACATAATAAGTACACGCTCCTCTCCAGTGGCCTAGCACTAAGCATGAGGTTGTATCAGATTTGATGCTTTTGCTTTTAAATCTCAAAAACAAATTACACAACCATTCAATACTCTACGGTGGTTACCCAACAAAAGAGGAATATTTCATATGCAATTATTCACATTCTGGGTTATTTTCTTACTAAATCCTTTGATGTAGTTTAAATTGAGTTAGCAGACCCAATTTCAATGAAGGAAGGCTTCAACGGAAAATTGTGATGTATTGTGACAAGGAAAAATTAACATGAGGCTATTTGTGCTACCACATTAGATTACTAGAAGTGCAGGGCTTTACATTTTGTCCGAAAGGTGACAATGAAAGACTGACAACAGTACAAAAAGCTGTGGTAGGATAGACATGTGGCGATGACTTGGAGTGAAGTGGAGTTAGGTGAGGACAGAAGATTAATGGAAGCTGAGGGCGATGTAACTTTGTAGACAAATGCATTATTAAAGAGAAAATTAGCTCCACTGAACTCTAACACGACTGTAATTTCTTACCTAAAGTGACATTATCTTTATCGTTGCATAACAGTAAGGTAATTAGGTGGATTCACTTTAATAGGTACAGCAAAAATGCCAAGCTACAACCTAAGTGTAAAAAACCCCTATAATATCAAAGTAGAAAACTTTTTCATGATTCAAGTGTTCACAAAGGGTGACATGTCTGAAAATTGGCGGCACCACGACAGTTGTTAGGCGCATTAAATCAGTGTAAAGCATGGCAGAAAGTACAATCCTCTCAAAAATTAGTCAGGTATACTTGCATAGTAAACTTAATTTGCATTGCGCAAATTGCGGCACATAGCGTATCATTGGTAGTGTATGTAATGCACCTATCGAGGCGCATTGTACAACAGAGGCGCATAACGTATCATTACTAGTGTATATAATGCACCTCAATAGGCACATTGTATTATGGAGGTGCACAGCGTATCATTGCTACTATATGTAATGCGCCTTTTTAGGCGCATTACAATGTGTCGTGACCGGCGTATATTGCGTCTAGTTTTGGTATATTACAGTTCTTTTACATTGAGAATATGGCGCAAAGTAGACAAAAAAATGGCGCTTGCGTATTGGGATATGTCGCCCATAATGTTTTGTGCCTTGGTCACCAGTGTCTTTTGGGATACCATGAAACAGGCATCCTGACACTTTTGTGTCTGGCACATGTCACAGATGTAGGTGGATTCACTGGAAGTGATGGTATTCGCCACGCCAAGGAACAAAGTCTAAGTAGCGCCCGTTATTCACCAGAGACTGCCGAAAAGCAGGCTGGACTTGCTGCAGCAGGGGAACTACCATGTCGCTACTCCTGATGTGACTTGCCTGCTATAGCAGTCGGGGAGCAGCATGATACAGTAACGATAGGCAGAGGCATAGTCAGGGGCAGGCAAAGTGGTCAGGAAATGACAGCATTAAGAGCCGGCACACAGATAAGGTAAAACTCTCTCCAACACTCTCTGCAGAACACACCAAAAGACACCAATACTCTGGCAGAGAGTGTAGGAGGAGTCAGCAGGATATAGTTCCAGCGCCCGGCAATTATCCAATTTGCCCTTTAAATCTTACAGAGCTGCCGCACACGTGCCGGCTTCCGGCAGAACGGGGCACGGAAGCAAGATCACGGTTGGGTGAGTATGGACCTGAGGTGTCACCGGAGCAGAGCGAGGGCGGCCATGGTCGTGACTCGCTCCATGATAGTACCCTCCCTTAGGTCTCTACCGCTTCCGACTGATTTTACGGAGGAGATCAGAGGACAGGTTGGACTCTGGCTTCCAAGAAAAGTCTCCGGGCCCAAACCCCTTCCAGTCAATAAGAAAGAATCGTTTCCTCCTCACCAACTTTTCTACAAGGACCTCTGACTTCGAAGACAACATCCAAATTGGCCACAGGAGATGGCAACACAGAATTTCCAGAGAAGCACAAGGGGCTTGAATAGAGAGACATGGAAGGAGTTCGGGATCTAAGGTAGCTGCCAAATGTTTTATTTTGAGCTTGAAATTCTATCTTTAGTTTTTAAGAGTCTCCAATAAAATTAAATATGGAAAATGACTGCATATAACCATTGTCGGGCTAATGGACCAGGCATGCCATACCAACAATACTGGTGTGACGCTAATAGAGTTCATATTGACTGAAATTATTGAATATACAGTAGGTCTGTGGAATATGTTGGGGATACATGTCATCTGTAAAATAGCAGAACACATTGTACTCATCTTTCCAATCGCCTGGAGATCCAGAGTTTTATTTTATTTTATGCTCTTATCTCTGAAGGAAATCTGCAACAAACTCCACATGATTTGGTGGTAGAAACTTTTGCAGTAATTTTGCTGTCCATGAACTTACTTTAAAGGATTCACTTTCCAGATACAAGTCATCTGAGCCACCTCAGTGAAGACTGAGCAAATAGATCATTGAGGGATCTGAGCTCTGCAGTTCTGTGAATGTAGCTGTGGAGAAAGATGCTTATAATAGTGGCTTTAACTCAGGATTAGTACAAGATGAATAATACAATGTACTCAAAAAGGTACTTAACTCATATGTATGAGAGGGAGGGTGAGCAGACCAGGCGTGACTTTTGCTGCACCTCATCTTATGTCAATTTCTCCTTTAAAATTTACTGTCAAGAACTCTGCGAAATTCCAGTCAACGCTATTGGCAGTCCTCCAAAACACGTTTAATGCAGCGATAACCACAGGAGTAATGCAATAAAACTTAATTCCTTTTATTTAAAGCAGGATAAAATTGCAGGCGTTCCCATGTGCAAAAAATAGCCTCAAACTATAGAAGTCGGCTTACGCGTTTCGGGTGTATGAACACCCTTACTCATAGCATACAGACATAGCATACCAAACACTCTTATATACCATACACTATCAGATCATTGGGGAATTACCTGATCGTCATCCTCCACACATGTGGACGCTCCACTCCTGAGAGTCAATTGGATGTATGGCTACAGGAAGGTTATCCTCCGGATATGCGCATAAGCGCTACGAAGTCCGAAGCTGGAAATGGCAGGCATAGATCCGCCCGCAACCTACGAACGGCTTCCGGGTAGATTTTATTTCCGGACATGCGCATAAGCATAAACGTGTTTTGGAGGACTATTTCGATTACGCCCTGGACTCTGGGTGAATGCGTGCTGATTCCACCTTGGAAGCTGGATTACGTCTGGGGTGAGCTGACCTTTTGTTCTTTTGAACGCTATTGGTAGTCTGATGTCGATCTTCCAGAATGGCTTAACATATTTTCATCAGTTTGGATGGTCATAGGACATCCAGAAAGAGGTTGCTTGTTAATTAACATTTCACCTTGTTTGAAACCAGAGAACCATTTGTAAACTTGTGTTTTACTCATGTTGTATGTCTGTAGCTTGTACAAAAATAGCAAAGCACTCCGATATTCAATTAGCAGTAAAAACCTTCTCCAAAGCTTTATTTAGGCTTCTTCTTAAGCCATAAAACACATACTCTAAACATGTAAGGAAATAATGTATATTGTGGTTTTTTGGATCTCCAAGCCAGGAGTATCAAAGATAAGTCCATAAGCCTCTCAAATGGCATCCACAGTAAAGTCTGTTTCCAGACCCGTGGCAACCTGCCCAGGTGTGTGCAGCCAAACGTGACGTTTCAGGGCTCCTCCCCTTCCTGAGAGGACTCCTTTAAAGGGTTTTATCATTTCATTAAATGGTCTTCAGAATAAAGGGACAGTGAAAACAAGCAACTTTGCAATTGGATGTCATTAGCAAAGCTGTCTTGTTTTCACTGTCTCCCTTATCTTCATTTTCTGTAAACACTGTTCCCCAGTCGGATTCCACCTCCTTTCATTTCATTGGCTGCCGACTCTACTAATTTACATTCTGTTCGGCCCCCGGTCGTATTTACGGGAGCGAGCATTCCTGCCTCTCTCACTCAAAGTAAGGGACCGGCACAATTTCACTTGGCCCAGCAGTAGAAACACAGAGGCACTGTACCTGCTTCTACAATCAGAAAACAGCAGAATTGTGCGACGGTGCCTAATGCAAACATAGACAAAGCATTAGGCTGCCTCTCTCACTCAAAGTAAGGGACTGACAGCAATTTCACTCTGCACAGCCAGAATAAACACAATACTGCAGGGCTTCTACAATCAGAAAACAGCAGAATTGTGCCTCGGTGCCTAAATGCTCCTGCGTGTAAACATAGCAGGGAGATCTGTGCTGTTCAGCATGAGTTCGTAGAAGACTGGATTCAACTGTAACAAACCTCCAGTTGTGAAAGGAGAAGAGATCAGTGCTCTTAGTTCATAGAACATTGTCTAGACTGAATGCAGGGCTGTGGTATGTAAACAGCTCTTAAAAAATAAGACTGCATTGGGAGAACGACACGTGGACTCAGGGAGGTGAGGGGGAGAATCGGGAGCGAGCATGAACAGTGAAGGGGGGATGATGTCACCCCCTTCAGTTAAGAAACACCCAGCTGGGAGGGGAAGAAACGCCCCTGAATTTGTAGAGCTGAGAAGCTGAGAGCACAATGAAACACATGAACTGAAGAAGCGATACATCCCCTTAAAGGTGGCAGTCGATATGTATAAGCTCAACGTATCCTTAACATTGTAAAGATTTTTTGTTCATGGTGAAATCACCCCGCTTGGTTATTATTAACAGTGTACAACATGTCCCAAGGTCACTACCCAGTCGTAGATCCTCGAGGTGAAGTGAAGAGTAGCGTGGTACTGGAGGATGATGCACAGGCATAGTCAGGGACAGGCAAATGGTCAGGGCTGGCAGCATACAAGTGAGGTCAGGGCAAGCGACAGACAAGTCAGGGTTAGGACCATAGCAGAAGATTGGTAACAGGAAGGTAATCAAAAAATACACATCTATGATAGACACCTAGAAACGAACACCAATAACTAGGTGTTGGACGACACAGGGTGAGGTGACCAGAAAAGCCCATCATCAGAGGTGGTTGGCCGAGCAACAAGTAGGGGTGCATGCTTGGCCTTTAGATCAGGAAGAGCTTGCACGTGTGCCCCCAGAGTCATGTATGCAGCACACAGAGAGGACTGGGGACCAGACGTTATGCAAAGACGTTGACTGGGAGTGAGAAGGAGGTGAATAACCATTACATGGAGCTGCTGAGTAGGGAGACGGGTGTGACTGCAGTCCGGAGCATGGGCCGAGGTATGTCCCGTTACACAAACTTCTAACTGCTCACCTTCTCTACTATAGAGCAGAGGCACAATACAGTTAACTATGCTTCTGAGTCCTGGGAAATAGAGCAAATGTAGTCCAGATAAGACTATGTTTGCTCTATTGATCTCTATGGGGCCACGGCAGCTAAGTCTGGGTATCTGTCTGGGTGCCTTTTTTTCTGGTTCCCGGCGGATACCTCTAAGGTAACAAAAAACACTGTGTGAACCTGACCTTTCCTGTCACATAACACAATTTCCCTCTGTGCAAGTACTGAGCCAGCAAATAAAGAAAAAAGATTTCAGCTCTAAAGTCTGCAAAATCCTGAATGCAGCTTTTGGTTATACTGATATAGCAGGAAGGGCAGTAGCGCTACTAAACTCTAAAATCTAAATAATGCCCTTCCTGCTATATCAGTATATGCTATCCGAGGATACAAAGGTGCTGAGGACTCCTCGTGGTTGTGGAGGGTGATATTGGCAGCTGCTGGGAGTACATACTCCACCGAGATTAAGCGATTCTGTGAGTTGTACCATAACTGTACAACCACCCCAGGTGAGCGGCTACCCATCTGGCTCTTACTACATATTTTAGAGAATGGGAACATCTCTCCTTATGGAGAGCACCAGTTAAGGAGAGATGTTCCCCTTCTCTCAGCCACTCATTGCCTTCCACCCAGTCAAGCCAGTATCACTCTGCTCTACACTGATGAGGAGCAAAACCCCGAAACAGCGTATGTAGATGAGAGATATTTGCTTGACTAATATTCCTTTTTGCTTCTCAAAGATTCAGTGAATCAGAAATAAACTGAGGATTTGTTAAAACCAATAGAGGGCGCAGTGAGCTTCCCAGCTCCTTTCCCATAATGCCTTGTGATATACGTATTTTAGGGAACTCTGCACAGGTGTGTGCTTCTGTCCTTTTTTGTGTATTACAGCACTTTTATGTGACAGCTTTTGGTTATGTGATAGGCTGTAACACAAGATCAATACAAGATAAAAAAGCAAATTATTTCCCAAGTTGCTCAACTTTTTACTTACATTAAATCTATATACAAACTATTCAAATGTGAATATAAGCTTTAAGCCTTGTGGTTAGATGAAGTGCCAGCACACTGTAATATCGGTCAGCAATGTAACAGCATGTTCACCTTCATCAGAGCACCCATTTTCTTTCGAAAGTGCTGTTGCTAAGTAACCACAATGCAGTCTCCAGCTGAAATAGTGGATGGGTAGAAAGTGAGTGAATTGAAAGGGAGTGCTGGCAGGTAATTTTGTGGACCAGTGTAGTGATTGATATAGTGACTCTACATAGCAAAACTTTTCCTGTGCAATTATTGGTTTGGAACTACTCATTTTCCCGTTCTTGCAGACTGACAAACCTGTATATTTTCATATCTGTAAAGCATTTATTCATAACTGATACTTCCTGCTATATGAGTCACTGAATAATTTTTATATAATTAGCAGACCAGTGAAATTCTCTATTTGTATTGTAGGATTTGTGCTATGAATAAGTGTTCTAACAATTGGGCCTTGCCATACAGTTCAATACCTTGTTTTACAGATTGATTTTATTATTATGTTACCTAGGAGAGGTCTATTCTATTCGGTTGCTTTGTATTTTAATTAACATTAATTTGAGCAGCAAGTAATACCGTTTCCTTGGAGCGCTTGGAAGTAATTTATCAGGGAGTGAAGAGTGACGCACGTGGAAAACTTGATGGGTTTTGTACAGATAGTGAGCCAAGCAGAATCTACTACTGGCTTCCAAATATCCACATCTGTGTGTTTAATATACTTTCTAATTAAAGCACCGAGGAGACAGGGTTATCCCAAAACTGCTTCACTTTAACCTACTTAAAAAAAGACAGCAATATTACTCTCTGCACCGGAGACAGGATATATAGGCAGTCCTCGGGTTACAGACAGGATAGGGACTGTAGGTTTGTTCTTAAGTTGAATTTGTATGTAAGTCGGAACAGGTACGTTTATTAGATGTAACTCCAGCATAAAAAGTTTTTTTTTTTAGTTTTGGATCGTGCAGGGAAGGGTTTTTACATTTGTTTTGCAGCAGCGCGCCGGACCGGGCCACGCCCCCTAGGGGAGGCGCACCATGACCCGGCGTGCTGGGCGCGGCTAAAGCCGCAGTGTACGTGCAGCCGGAAGGGGAGGCGAAGCGGAGGTATAAAAAAGTTGTAGTACCTCCCCTTCCGCCCGTTAGGCAGTCTGCAGCGTGAGGCGACAGTCCCACCCTCCCTCCCTAATTTTGGATTTTAGTGGATGGAGCATGGGTGAGGTTGTCATGGTGGCCGTTGGCGGCGGGGGTTCTTGGAATTGGTCGAGGAGATACGGTGAGGGAGTCATTCGGGGTATGATTCCCTCATGGTTTGGAGAATGGTGAATCGACCTGGCGAAGGTGGTGGGCACTTGCAGGCTGGAATCCCTGTATAGCAAATTGGTTGAGCCATCTTGTATGGCTTTCGGACCTCCGAGCCAGTGGAGTACGGCCTGGGGTAAATGGTGGTTTGGTTCCCTTCGGGGATTTGGTTGCCAGGTGGTTGGTTGGTTGGTTCCAAGGACCTCTGCCCCATCTGGTTGTGGTGATCAGGGAGTTAATGTTTACAGTTCTTATGGGAAGATATATGTATATTTATGTTCATATATATATATATATATATATATATGTATATATATAGTGGAAGGTGGGGTGTGTTGGTGTTACAATTATATATATATTATATATATATATTATATATATTATATATATTATATATATATATATATATATATATATATATTGGAGAGTTTGTTATATTTTATATGGCAATTTATTTATGTTGTATTTTGTTAAATAAAACGGCTGCTGTGGCCATTTTAATCGCATCAGTATTAAGTGTGTTCATTTCAAGGGGTCACAGCAGAGAAGGGTAGGTATTGGGGGCGGAGGGAGATGGTTGGTTGGGCTGGAAGTGCATCAGCGCTGCAGGGGTCATGTCTGGTCATGTCTGTTAAGAAGATTTTCACCTCATTATCATCTCATCTGCTGCTGTGGCATGCTGGAGCTTGTCGTTCCACAGCTACTATCTGCTGTGGAACATGGAGCTACAAGTGCCAGCGTTCCCCATAAGCCTCCGTTTGTAATTAGGGGACGAATGTAAGTCGGAACGTTGTAAGTCGGGGACTGCCTGTATTCCTCTACATTATGAAAAGCTGGTACAAGCATTGGTAGTTTATGGCATTATGTACCTCCAACCCTTTGAGAGTGTCGGGAGGGTGGAAATCTGGCATTACAGATCTCTATTGAATCTGTTTAAATAGAACCCGTGACATCTCCTCACATATCTAATTGAGTTAATACTTGTGTTCCCTGTGAAATAACAATTCTGGAACATCTTCTCTTATAACTCTGTGTTGTGCTGTTCCACTGTTATTCCTACCAGAAATGTATTACTGAATCAGTCAGCTGGGTGTTACCATTCCAGTTGTCAAATGGGTGTGTTTCTGCACACACTGTCAGCACTGATTGGCCAATGTCAGACTGTGCAGGATAGGCCTCCATTGGTAATGCCCAGCTGACAGATTCAGTATGTTATAAGAAAAGATGCTCCAGAGCTGTTATTTTGCAGGGAACCAAGGTGACATGTATGAACGGGGCTGCACCAGAACTCTGGTGTCTTTTCAGCCCGATATCTAACGCAGCCCCGTTCACAATAGTTTTAAACCTGCCGCACTCCAAGATCAGGCGCATGACAGAGCGCCCACGTAACTTTGTAATGGGCCTGATTTCTAGGGGCTTGCGGGAGGCGGGGCACACTAGAACCGTATGAAGCTACACATTTATAGCATCAGAAAGGCAATTCCAGGCGCATTACTGCTGGAACAGGTAAACCACTTTCAAAGTGGTTTACGTGAGCCAGAAGTGTCGTTTCTGCGCTAGAATGCACCTGATTTATGACCCGCTGTAGAGCAGGTTCATAGATTCAGATGCATTCTATTTATATTGGTGTCTAAGCGTCGAAAATCATACATGTCGCCCCAAGTATTTACTAACTAACATATCAAGAGATGCCACAGGTCCCCATTAAGAGATGCTAAGCAAGCACAACTCTCATTCAAATTATTCATGAAGAACTGAAACTAATGATTAAACTACATCAATGCCCATTTGATATACACTGAGTAAATGCAGCCTTATAAATTTGTTTACTACCAGGAGCTTTTCCTATATATATCAATAAAGATTCATAAGACTCTATGCACCCATTGTATGACATTAGGTGTCCTTCAGGCACACTCCAGGTCTGCATACATTGTCATTCCATTTGCACTGTATAGAACAGCAATGCGAATCCTCATACTGATGACAGAAAGCTGAAGCGAAGTGTGAACAGGGACTTACACAAGAGTTTTTCCTCCAGTTCAAGCACATGTTTTAACACAGTCATAGACCAGCATTAGCTCAGACCTCAATGGAACCAATTTTATGAAATAAAAGTCTAAACATACCTTCACATTGCTGGTTCTTAGATATTAAAGTGTAAAGGCTATGGATATTCTAGAGCAGATTAGCGAGCAGAAAGTAGATTTCAGTAGTAGCATAGTGGATGAGATTTAAGAAATCCTTTCTACCCAATGCAGAAAAATCCACCTGGAATTGATTCGTATTTTGAATCCTCAGCAGGTTAATTTATGCTGCTCATTTGCTACAGAGTCATTATGGATTTCTCTGTTAGCTTTAACTCGGAATGGAAAACCTGCATAAATCCACAGTGGTTAATGATATTATTGGGGATACGCTGTGGATGTGCAGTGAAATATTAACAAATGCCGCAAAATGCAGAGCAACAAAGTAGCAGCAAAACCAAACCAAAATCTGCATGATTTGTCCACTGTGGGATTTACGTGTGGAAATATTGCAGATTTCCCTTTTTGAAAGCTCCACAGCATTTCTGACCCGTCTGCACATTTCCTGAGGGTGCAGTCACATGGTGCAGTTCTGTTGTGGTAAAAAGAAAAAAAATGCATCAAAACCGCTCCCAACTTTTTTTTTTAATATTATTTGCAGTGGTTTTGCAATGTGGTTATTAGCTATTTCACAGGTGAAACCCATTTATTTTACATGTTTTCCGAAAAAAAACGAATAAACTTTTCTGCTTTAAAAAAAACCCTTTGCAGATGTTTTAAAAAAAGTCATACGGATTTTGTGTAAGCTTCATGTATTTTTTTTACTGCAAAATAACCTAATTATGTAAATACACTCGAAGGGTAGGAATTTCAGGGTGGGCCCGTTAGCCCTGCCTTCGCGGAAACGTTACAAACTCGTTGGCCGGTGTGCCTTTTTTTGGGGAGGTAGGACTTTGGTGCTCCGTGATTTTCCAAAGGGTTTTTTGGTTTGTAAAAACCTATTTTTAAAATTTTATTAAATTTTTTGTGAATTTATTTTTAAGATTAACTTTATCAACCCATTTAGGTATTTTCCAGATTGTATGTAACTTGTACAATCTTGGATTTCATTTCCACTTTCGACGTTTACCCTTGTCCCAGGTGTCCTTCAAAGAGATTTAACATAGGGGGACTTGTATGGACCTCAGCACTATGGGCAACATGTACAGTATGAAAGCTTGCGCAGACATTCCAGATTTAAATTGCTTTGGAGGAGTGTAGAAGGTACAGTATGAATAAAAGTGTTCCGCACTTTTCATTGTTCTGTTCTACGGCAAAATTTGTCTCAGCCATGCCACTTTGAAATTGGCATGGATTTGTATGATAATTATGTGCCAAACTTTGGCACATTCGTATGTGTCCGCCCAAAATTTTGGGACTCCAAATATCCCCAAGGGGGGTAGAAATACATGGGGCTATATACCCACAGGGGGCAAATATCCCACAGGGGACTGTATACATACAGGGGGCATATACACCTTTAGTGGGCAATATACCTACAGGGGGCTATATACACCTACAGGGGGCTGTATACATATAGGGGCATATACATATACAGGGTGCTATATACACCTATTATTACCCCACCATTTCAGGGGGCTGTATAGCTCAGGGTGAATACTTACCCTTTAAATTTTTCGGGACTTTACCTACAGGGTGTTATATACTTACCTATCTAATTAGAGGGGGCTGTAAACTTGCCTACAAGGGGTGTGTGGGGATTTTTATACCACCATCTACACGGACTGATACCTACCTATTACTGTAGGGGCATATATACCCACCTAGCTACAAGGTCTGTATTCTTCTCAGGAGGATAATACCTACCATCTAAGAGACTGTTACAACCCGGGGATTATATAAACTATTCCTACAGAGGACTATATCCTACCTACGTTAATGAGGGCAGCAATACCTTACAAAGGGGGGCGCCCATGCCGGTAGGAATTGGTAGGGAGGTGAGAAGTCTAAGTTGTTTGTGTTGTATATTCTGCAGGGACAAGTTGTGGCCAGGAGAAGTTGCCATGGTGTTGTAGCCTGATTCTATACAGTATGTGAACTATTACACACCAAAACTCGGTGCAACCTGTGCCAGACATGGCACTTTTGAATGTGCCAAATATAAGCTATCCAAGGCATACCACATGCCAGACTTATGAACCCACATACGACAATTTCATATTTTCGGGCGCATTCTAGGCTAAGAAAAATTGATTTAGAACTGGAGAGTTGGCGCCAAGTTCATACATGTCTACCCAACATTGTGCACTCTTCCTTTATTGATGATAGGTTACATCTAATGACCAGAGTATCAGATACCTTAGAACATATCATCATATCTGGTAAATTGTATAATATTTCACATATTCAATAGTAATTTGATGACTGCTATAAAAAAGCATTTTGTAAAGTGTAAAAGGTAAAAATTGGTCTTAGTCATGTAATTCATTCATCAAGGAGTAATCATATCAGAGTATAAAAGTAGAAAATGGAAGTGATCCAATATATTATTATGAATTATATAAAATAAGGAGCTTAGTTGCACTTAAACGTTAACTTGTAGGTTGTGCCCCGCTATGTTGCTTTTATACAGCTGTGTAATACTTAGACACATTTTCCTTGCTGAGTCCCACACACAACTTCTGTCATTTGAATCTACCCACTTTGACGTTCTCATACCTTCATGTCCACAGCCGCTGAGCTCTACATCACTACTCCTCAAGATGATGGCTGCTTCCTTCTCTCTTGCAGTGTTCTCCTTGCCACCTTCTTCTTCTGTTGGGACACCCTTGGGCCCGTTTACACGGCAATGGACAAATACTGGTCGGTTTATCTGCGATGAGCGGAGAAAAGCCCTCCCTCTTCCCATTGACATGCACATATTCCGTGCGAAAATCGGACGGAAGAATGTGCTTGCTCAATGTTTTTCGGGTGGGCAGGGCGGTAAACCGTCTGGGATTGCAGGGTTTCAAAGGCCCCGTGTGCTCGTTGCGGAGGTTTTTAGGTCTGCATACGCAAACCTCGAAAACAGCTGCAACGTGCCGTGGGGACATGCCCTGACTGTATGTTTATACAATGGATTTTAAAAAGGAATTCAACATAGATTCTTTGTTGGATTTCTTATTAAATGGAATCTGATGGCCATTCATTTGAACTACAGTGTGGATTTTCCGCACCACAGATTTCAAATCCATGGTACGGAAAAAAAAAGAATGAACATGTTTATTTCTTTGAGCGGATCCACATTGGATCTCACTCCGGCAGGGGTGACGCAGGTTAGCCCTATTGATATGGGGTTAACCCACATCCAAATCTGAAGTGAATTCAGCCTCTGTAAAACAAAAATCCTCAGCAGAAGTCCAAGCTATCGCCTCAAAAAACGATAGCACATCGGAACATACTCTTAGGGTATACACATGTACCCTCACAGCAGATTTTTGAATATTTTGATATGGAAAAATCCAACATGTATTTTTTTTTTTCTTGGATTGTACATTTGGAGGAGTGGCTGACTCGGTCTTAGGCATGCACTCCTCCCTCCTGGTTGCATGAGATTGTTAAATTCAGTGTGAATGGAGCCTGTTGTTGTGAGTACATAGCAACTTTGATCTGATAAGGAGCTTTTGAAGATGGTTACCTTGACGCGGAATGTCAACATATGCAATTTGATCAAACTGCACACTAAAAACCTATTATTTTATGCATAATAAAAATAATAATAATAAAAATAATTATAAAAATTTATATTATGCATGCATAAAACCAATATACCACTACTACTGTTGACTTGTAGTAGAGGTAAAAGTAGAACGAGTGGAAAAAATATTGGTAAAAGAGATACTAGCTCTCTCAAAAATAAACGCTCAATTGAGCCAAAGATTATTCTTAAGATATAAGTTTGTCATTTATTTAGAAAAATAAAAAGTAATCCACATAGTAAGAATAAAATACGTCAGACCAAGAGAAATGCCTGTAAAATAATAATGTCTAGGCAACATTAGGCGCATACGCCCGTCTGCGTGATGAGAAGCCAGGCTAAGCATATGCAGCATGATCATGTGAAAGGAATATACAGATGCCGCTTTCTATGGATTTGTGCCAGCAAAAATTGCAAGTAACAAACTTGTAACAGTTTGGAGTTTCATATGTATGAGAATTTTAATAAATTTTGCTACAATTTGAAACAATTATCTGCTACTTTTACTGCTTGCCTAATTGAAGGGAGGTTGAGGAGTCTCCATGTAGCAGATCTTACTCTTTGCGGCTAAAATACGGTGATTACTACCAAGTGACTGTTTAAGACGGTTCTTGTTTTTTGCCATCGGCCCATACAATTGACTGTATGGGAAACCAATGGCAAAACTCAAAAAGCTGGCATATTATATAACATGTTGTATAATACACCGGCGGCAGAAAACGAGCAGAGAAAAAATGAAGTGTCAAGACTACAGGTCGTTTTTTCTATTAAAGTCTATGAGTCGGCTGAACGATCATATTTTCAGCGGTTTTAGAATCCTAAGGCAATGTTCACGCGGCTTATTGCCGACGTAATTGCAGGGACGGATATCGCCCCACAATTACGCCGGCAGCCGTGCAGCGGCGGGGGGGCGGCAGCTCGCCGGCCCATAGACACTCATTGTTCACAGCGCGTACACGCCATAAATAATGTGCATGTCACTTTCTCCCCCCGCGGCGGATTCGCCGAGCGGGGAGAAGAGACGGAATCCATAGTTCTCTATGAGGACTGTGGATTACCGTAATGACTGGGATTGATTACAGCCGTATTGGAGCGCAAATACGGCGTGCAGTACAGCTGAAATCAGCCGTGTGAACGAGGCCTAAAACTGCCGAAAATATGATTGTTTTTGACAGGTTCCTAATGCTTTTCTTTTGTCAGCTGTCTGCTGTAATCTTCTGCCTGCTGCCTATATTGCAAGAATTTGGTCTATTAGCCAAGCTTGATCAGCTCTGCTAGATCAACTCTGTCTTATGTCTACTTCTACAGTACCACAGTTGGATGCATCAGGTGTTGCTACCGGTGACTACTCTGAGAAATTGTGGGTTCCCTGTATAAGGATTGTGGGCGGCATGTATGAAATTTGGCATTTAAATGCCAAATTTCAAGTGCATGATCATAGCCTAGAATGCGCCTGATTTATGAGCCAACTCTACAATGGGCCATAAATCAGGCGCATTCTAGCGCTTATACGACAATTCTGGATCAGGTAAACCACTTATAAAGTAGTTTACCTATTTCAGCAGTAACGCGCCTAGAAATGCTGTAGGGAAGCAATAATACTATAGCTTTGCTACGGTTCTAGTACATCCCGCCTCCTGCATGTCCCCCGAAATCAGGCGCATTACAAAGTGTGGCAGGCGCTCTGTAATGCGCCTGATACTGGCGTATGGGCGATGGAAAAATATAGCAAACGGGGCTGTGCCTGATATCGGGTTGAAAAGACGTCAGATATCTGGTGCAGCACCGTTCATACATGCCGCCCTAATGGGTAGTCTCATCTAAATAAATTCATGGCACATGCACAGAATTTGTCGTAAATGTCTGAAAGATGTGATTCCCACTTATCATGCTCACAACTATTTTGAGAATGAGGTTCCTAAACCTCCTTTTTTTGTTGAAACAGCAGAGGGAGGTGGCCATGCTTAAACAGCTCTTTCCATCCACTTCAATGGAAGTTCCAAGTACAGTCAAGCATACTTGCCTGATGTGTATAAAAACAAATCATAGTAAATTGCCTACTGTAATTGTGTGATGCCAGGGCTATACAAAGGGCAGTTCACTGATAGTTGCCCTTTTATGTGGGAAGTAGAAATGTAATTTGTTGGAAAGGAAAAGATAAGAAAGGTAAGAGTAGCCATTAAATCAGCACTAAAAAAACAAAAACAACAATACCTTGAAAAACATACAGAATGGTAGGCATGATAGTTGTCTATAAAAGTTTATCATTTTCTATTTTTAAAGATTTTTGATATTTAAGAGAAACGTCTGATTCTTGTCAACCCCTTTGAAAGGGCTGTGTCAATTTAGCCTATTAGAGACCCCCTTGTTATGCCAGAACTGAGATTCACTGTGTGAGTACAGCTCGGGACGAAGCTTGCTGCAGGGTATATTTCTGACCTGTTTAAGGCTTCTCTTAAACAACTGATTGCCGAGGTAAGTGAGTGAGAGAAGTTTGCCCAGTAATGATCTGTCCATTGCTGTCCCAGCTTCATTTTTAACCGGAGTTGTTTCTGTAACACAACGGATCCAACAATTATGATAAGGACTAAACTGTGCAAAATGTAAAAAGAATTCTAATTTCTGCAATTGTTGGTACCTACCAATGGTTAATAACAGGACTGGGGTAAGGTATTCTAGTGCCCTAGGCAAATAAGGCATATAGTGCCTCCTCAATGAAAAATTCAGCTCACTCCATGTCTCCTTGCACCTCCTTCCTGCCTGGGGTGAAGTGGTGCCCTAGGCGGTCACCTACCTTCACTTACCCATTGTACCATCCCTGTTTGATACCTAACAAAACTAATCCAATTAAGGATAACCAGTCATGGGCAGATAAGGTTAATTGATGCACATGAAGAGTGAAGCCTAACTTGTTTAGTCTGATTTTTTTTTTTTGGATTGAATAAAAGTTTATTGACAACCAAATCGTCTAATACATACACACATCTAGCCACGAGACACAGCTCGGGAATACATTACACCAGGGCCGGACTGGGACTTAAAAGCAGCCCTGGCACACAGGTCCCACCAGCCCACATAGGCGGGCGGGCAGGCACCAAGGGAGGGACGTGGGCGGATGGGCATGCAACAACGGAGGTACGTAGGCAGACAAAGGTACGTAGGCGGGCGGGCAGGCAGGCAGGCACTAAGGGAGGTATATAGGCAGACAGGCACCAAGGGAGGTACATAGGCTGGCGGGCACCAAAGGAGGTACGTAGGCAGACGGGCTAGCACCAAGGGAGGTACATAGGCAAACAGGCACCAAGGGAGGTATGTAGGCAGGCGGGCTGGCACCAAGGGAGGTACATAGGCAGGTGGGCACCAAGGGAGGTACGTAGGCAGGTGGGCACCAAGGGAGGTACGTAGGTGGGCGGGCACCAAAGGAGGTACTTAGGCAGACAGCCACCAAGCGAGGAACGTAGGCAGGCCGGCCGGCACCAAGCGAGGTACCTAGGCCGTCCGCCACCCAGGGAGATACGTAGGCTGGCGGGCTGGCACCAAGGGAGGTACGTAGGCAGACAGCCACCAAGGGAGGTACGTAGGCTGGCGGGCTGGCACCAAGGGAGGTACGAAGGCAGACGGGCACCAAGGGAGATACGTAGGCAGGTGGACGGGCACCAAGGGAGGTACGTAGGCAGGCGGGCTGGCACCAAGGGAGGTATATAGGCAGGTGGGCACCAAGGGAGGTACGTAGGTGGGCGGGCACCAAAGGAGGTACGTAGGCAGACGGCCACCAAGGGCGGTACGTAGGCTGGCGGGCTGGCACCAAGGGAGGTACGTAGGCGGGTGGACGGGCACCAAGGGAGGTACGTAGGCGGGTGGGCACCAAGGGAGGTACGTAGGTGGGTGGGCACCAATGGAGGTACATAGGCAGGTGGGCACCAAGGGAATTACGTAGGCAGGCGGGCGGGCACCAATGGAGGTACGTAGGAGAAGGTATGTAGGAGAACAAGGCCCAAGAGCGTTGGTAGCTATATACCTACTTCCCTTGGGCCTTGCCTTCCTACTACCAGGCTGACAAGTGGCAAGGGCCCAATCAGTGAAGCTACAAACTACTTACTGTTAGAGGCAATCTTGCAGGAGCTGAGCCGGGTCCCAGGAGAGGCAGAGGCGCGTTCAGCATGGGTAAGGCTGCAGGACTGGGGAGGTGGAGCCAGTGAACGTCTCTATTGTGCACTGGGAGCTAGCTGGCCTCCACGCTCCCCTCTCCCTGCGTTCACATCTTGCCCCACCTCCTGCCATGTGACCATCACCATGCCATCCAGAAGAGAGTAGCCTGTGGCCGCTGCGGAGCAACCCGGCTCACAGCAGCCCTCAATTGTGGGCTCGGCGGCCCCTCCGTAGTGGCCGCAGCCAGATTTATGTACTCGCTGCTAAGTTGCTAACTCAGGCCGCTGCGGAGCATCCTTGCAGTGCTCACTGCGCGGCCCTCAGCTGTGGCGCGGCAGCCTGCGGCCCTGTGTAGTGGCCGCAGGCGCAGCCCGCCTCTATAAGTGAGACGAGAGACACTGGCAGCGCAGGCAGCAGTCACAGATTCCTTAAGGGCGGCGGCCCGCTGTAGTGGCCGCAGGCACGCAGCCCCCATGAATAAACTGTGCGCTGTGCCTGCTTAGAGTCTGGAATCCTGCCCGGCCGCGTATCACTTAGCGGCCCGTGGCGGCGGGCCGGCAGCTGATTCCCTCCGCAGCGCTGCTGCTTTAAGGTGAGCAGCGCTGCGCTAGCCTGACTTCGGGCGGCCCACAGATGTCCCGGCTGGGCGGCCCGCCGGGCATATGCCCGGCGGGCCGGTTCTCAGTCCGGGCCTGCATTACACACACACATTTATGCATACATTCAATATTCCTACCGACTAGGGATTTATGTAAATCCCATGCTAATCTATACTAGTACCAGCATGCATTTCTATACTATCATCCATACACATTTCTACTGTAACGATAACTACTTAAACTAACTTTAGACCTGTGTAAAGAAAAGGTTAGTGGGGAAGTGGGAATCAGGCATTCGGGGGGAGGGGGGAGAACACAAAGTCCCGAAGCTTTATTAAAATGATATGCATAGACACGTTGAGGGAAGTGGGTTATGGGAAAGGACAAATATTAAGCAAATAAGCAACAAGCAAATAAGCATTAAATATCGTCATCTCCCTGAAGATTATCTAGGCTGTATTAGTCTCTGAGCTGGCTGTGGATCAGCCTTCGACAATCTTCCACCGACATCCTCTCTCTGTGTAGAACCAAGTGGTTCCTGGAGATCCATAGAGCGTCCTTAAAGCAGTTCATAAGGTGCCAGGCCTCCTGGATGGCAGCAACTGTGTGTATCCCAGGGAAAATCCCATAAAGCACAGATGTGTGCTTTAAATTTCCCCTGAGTACGGAGTCTTTAAGTTCGTGTGAAAGGGAATTCAACAAACGCTGCGCAAAGGAGCACTCTCAGAAAAGATGCTATGCGGTCTTCTCCACAAAGGGACACCGTGGGCAATCCTGCGTTTTACTCAGGTTACGGGCATGCATGAAGGACCTGAGGGGCAGTCCCCGCTGGATGGCCATGTTCTAGTGTTCGTTGGTGATCCTGCAAGAAGACACCAATTTCCAAACGATTAGAGCCGTGTTGTCCGGATACCCGCGGATGGCTCCAGCGTGTCTTTGGCTCTGATGAGCTTGTGGATTACCTTGGACTTCCACAAATCGGGCTTCAACACCTACAGATGGTGCTCCCTCACAAACCGGGCGACGTCCAAATAGAACCAAGGCGTCTCCCAGCTGTAAGGGAAGGAGCAACCCACTGATCCCACCCCAGGCCACGCCAAAGGGGCAGGAGGAAAAAGCGGGAAAAACGGATCTGCCCACAGAGCCACGAACGATGGTGCGGCGGATGCAATCGCAAACAAAAGAAAGCCTCAACTAAGTGGGGATGTCGGGAATGCCTTTCCCACCCTTCAGGGGATCCTTGTAGAGAATGCTCTGCTTGACTCGATCCATCTTCGAACCCCAGATGAAGTAGAACACAGCCCTGGTAATGACTCAACACACGGTGGCAAGGGGGGGCCAGGCCTGCGCGGTGTACTGAAGAACCATCAGGATTTCGTTATGCAGAACCAATGCTTTACCCTCCAGGGTGAGCCTCCTGAGACTCCACAGACCGAAACCTTGGTTGACCTTTAACAAGCGCTCCTCCCAAGACTTTAGGGCCGCTCCTTCCTTTCCGAACCAGATTCCGAGGACCTTGATGAAATCCGGTTGCACGGAAAAGGGGCGGTGGAAGACAGCTGCCAATTCCCGAAGATCATGGCCTCCGACTTCCCGCTGTTGACTTTAGCCCCCGAAGCCTTGCCGAAGTCCTCACAGGTCTGGACGAGTGCCGTCACTTGTTTAGTCTGATAGGAGAGCTGCTGCAAAACAATTGCTAAAAAAGGTAAATGGTGCTGTGTAGCTGGGGACTTGTCCAAGTGCCCACTCTAACCACTGACCATCGCCGAAAGCACCTACAAAGAAAATGTGAGCATTAGAACTTGACCATGAAGCAAAGGAAGATAAAAAGCCAAATCTGATGACTGACATTTGCTCTTATACCATCTGGATAGCCTAATGTGTTTACCGCACTTTTCTTGGGAAGAAACAGCACCAGGATGCACTATGGGATGAAGGCAAGCAGGTGGAGACAATGTGATGCCCTAGGCACAGTGTTGTGCTGACAAACCCTGGGTCCTACTGTAGCATTCAGCATTCCTGTGGATGTTGCTTTGACACATATCACCCTCACCATAGTTCAAAAGTTTTAGAACACCTCAACGGCGCTTTCCCGCGTCAATGCGCGAAACGGCAGCTGCCTTTTTGTTCTAAGTGAAGACGTGTCTGTTATCCCTGCTCCATGTCTGTAACGCGTTGCTGAATTAAAAGTTTACAGAAAAAGGATTGGTCAGTGCTGTGGATCATTACATTCTTCTTCTCATATGCCTATGTAAGTACTGACTTTAGGATCCCTCAGCACCACTGTTATTCACAGTTGAAATATTGTATCAACACAGAGACTAGAGATGGGCGAATTTCTCCAAAATTTGATTCGCCAAATTTTCTGACAAAATTTGTTTCGGTCCAAATTACTTTGGGACGAATCACATTAAAAAACAGCTATTTCAGGCTGCACAGAGCCTGCAGGGTGCTGTAGAACGTTGTGCCATGCTTAAATATGCAGAGGGAGCTTGGTTTGGTCTTCATACAATGTTGTGTTTTAGTATGACACGCAGATGACTGCCGCTGCTCTTAGAATCGCTTCACTATAGAATTCCCGGGGCACTTAAGAGGGCAAAACTGACCAAAAAACTGAAGCGGGAATGTAGCCTGATAAAGTTATGGCAGCGAAAGCTGGAATAAAACAAGCTGAGGGCTCAGGTGGTAACATCAGTGACAGAGTGTGGAGGTGACGGCGGCAGCAGCAGCAGCATGAGGTCAGAGAGTGGCACAATGACATTCTGGAGGTGGCAAAAACAGGAGTAGGCCACAGAGTGGCACAATGACACAGTGTGGAGATGACGGCATCAACAGCAGCAGCAGCATGAGGTCAGACAGTGGCACAATGACATTCTGGAGGTGGAAAAAACAGGAGTAGGCTACAGAGTGGCACAATGACACAGTGTGGAGGACACGCCAGCAGCAGCATGAGGTCAGACAGTGGCACAATGACAGAGTGTGGAGGTGACAGCAGCAGAAAAGCGTGGGGTTCAGAGAGGGGCACAATGACAAAATTTGGGAGGGGGGGCTTTTACCATTTCCCCGGGTTTAAAAGGGTTTTGGTGGCGTTTGGGAAAAAGAAACGGGGCGGGCAGATGGGTGGGCCCCATCAAAATATGGCTGAGGCGGGTTATTTTGAAACCAGACCATTTCCCCAAAAGTCATTTTAAACCCAAAAAAAAGAATATAATGAAAAAAAAAAGTCATGGGAAAAATATATATTGACAATCTTTTTTAAATTTCAAAAATTTTAAATTTTAAAAACTAATTGTCAAAAATTTAGTAAAAAAATTTAAAAGGTTTAAAAAAAAATTAAAAAAAATTGCCCATATCAAAAAGGGATAAAAATTTCACACCATTCTCAAAGTCAGGGGCTGATGAAAATCGACCCAAAGGCATTGGTTTTTTAAAAATTCCTGGCCAAACCCACCCTAAATTAAATTTTCCAAAAAAGGTCATCTTTCCCACTTTTCCCGTGGGTTTTTTTTTTTTGGGGTAACGATGGCCCCCCCGCCCCTAAACCCACCCGCCTGATGCCCACAACCTACTGGCCGGCAGGACGGGTTCTCCCACGCAAACTCGGAAAGGGTTTTCCCGGCCCAAAACATCCTTTTTGGGCCTCCCCAAATTTAGTCAAAGCGAACCCTTTTTTTTAAAAATTTTGGGGGTGGAGAGTATTCCCCCAAACTTTTGGTTTTCAGGGCCCTGCTCCAGGTCCTGCTGCTGCGGGCTGGCGACTACCCCCCTCACTGGGGGGGGTTTTAAAGGGAAGCTTTCTCATCATTAAACCGGCGACTTGGGTTTGCGCTGATGGAGTTGGTACTGCTCCTACCCCCCCCCCTTTCCCCCCAGCACCCGGGGGGGCATTAGTACGTAAAACGCTGAAGACCCCCCCGGTCAGACCTTTTCAGAGGGGGGAAAATGCCGCACAAAAGGAAAGCCCCCCCCAACGGGACTACAGGTTTTTCCCCTTAGTATTTGAGTTTTTTCCTCCCTTCAGCAGTTTGGAAAATAAAGGCTCTCTTTTTGGGGCCCTTTTTAAGCGAGGGTCCAATAGGGGGGGAGACCCAAAGAAGTCATCCCTCGGGCCGGGAAAGGGGTTTCCCTTTTCCCGGCCTGTCACTGCCAGGGAAATCAGATGCGCGGGGGCCCTCTGCACAAGTGAACCGAGGGACTCCCTGCCTCCCTCTCCCCTGTATACTGCCATGGGGCTTTTCGGTTCCCTCTGCCTCGTTTTTCCTCATCCCTTTTCTACCTCCCCAGCTGCTCCTGCCCTCCCCCTCCTGCAACCCGGGTTTGAAAAAACCACTCATTTCACCAGACAATGTTCTGCTCCAATGGCCTCCTCCTCCCGTTTATCCCCAATGGGCCCATGTGGCCACGAGATGTAGTCGCCACGTCTCCAGTCCCCTGCCCAGACAGATTTTTCAGCATCTGTTCCGGGACATGAAGCAGTGGAAATGACGTTATTCATCCCGTAGTCCTGGCGACTGACAAATAACGTTGCCTCCTCGAATGACCTCAACAAACGGCAGGTGTCACGCATGAGCTGCCACTGGCTGACATCAAAGTTACACAGGGGAGAACTCCTATCCGCCTGGATCATTAAAAAAAATCGTTAATGGCCTTTCTCTGTTTATACAGTCCAACATGTGCAGGCTGGAATTCCAACGGGTGGAAACATCGCATATCAAAGTGTGTTGGGGGAGGCCGTTCTGCCGTTTTGCAACTCGAGGTGGGTGTTCCTGGCTTTGTTGATTGGATTACGTGCATGCACAGTTTCCGGGCCATTTTCAGAATCTGTTTGAAGATCGGTGGAAGACTTCAGGAACCTTTTCACAACCAGATTGAACACAGGGCGCCATGCAAGGCGCATGGACCATCCCTCCTGGGTGCAGCGCGGACACCATGTTCCTCCCATTGTCCGCCCACATGGTTTCCGATTTGCAGTTGGCGCGGAGGAACCACACTTTCGATTTTTGCTGCATGATGCGAGCAGTTCCTCCCCTGTGTGACTCTCGTTCGCCGAGGCAAGCCAGTGTAGAACTGCGTGACACCGATGTGCCCTACACATGTGGTATGAGAGGCAGTACTTGTGGAGGCTGAGATGGTGGTGGGTTGGGGAGGAGAGAGGCGGACTTTGGCGCAGGTGCAGCATTTTTGACAACGTGGAGGAGAAAGCGGCGTCTCCTGTCCAAGTTGTTGGTGGGGCCTAGCAGGAAAAACATTCCCCCAAAGGGGCCGTAAAGGATATATTAGCCCTGCCCTTGTTACAGCCCAGACACCCGTGTGCGTGCACCTTGGAACAAACCAAAAGCTCAAGGACTGCCCACCTTCTGTTCTACATATTTGTGAAGTACTGGTCTGCCTTTTTGGAAAAGAAATTAGGGCTTGAACTTTTTTTTTTTCGGCCTGGCAAAAACCATTAGTTCTCTGAACTGCAGATCCCCCATTGGAAAGGGAGGGATTGCAGTACCAAAAAATTTGGACAGGGCACGGCCCACTGCTGCATTTTTTTAATTGGGGGGGGGGACGCATACTGTTGCTCTTTTTGAAATTTCCCTCTTAAAATATTTCGGGCCCCATAAGTAGCGGGGAGCGGGGACATCTGGACGGGAGATGATGGCAAAGAGAAACCTCCCTTTCTGCAAAGGTGGGGGGGCCTTTGACTATCGCAAGGGGATGCGTGCCCCCCGGGTGCTGCTGTGGGCGGGGGGAGGACCCCCCATCTGAACCATGGTTCTCCCAGGCCCCGGATGGTGACGCGCATGTGTGATGCGGGGCCCTGGTCCAACGTTAGCTCCCGGCCACGCTTCCTTTTTGCCCACAAAACAATATACCCCTATTCGGCTCCTTGGGGTTTTTAGCGAAGAACGCCCCACCCCGAGATCTGATTTTTTCGGGGAACCTCGCACTGGTGACTTACCCCCCCGCTGGCCTCGCGAGGCCCCTGTGCCGCTACTTTCTTGGGCCTGCGAAGCGGGGTTTTTTATCCCGTGGCCGCTTGGCTCCCGACCTCACACTGCTGTACCCCTGCTGACCCCCGGCCACACAACCCATTGCTGGCTCGCCCCTCCTACCGCAAACTACGCCCCCTTCTCCTGACGATGTGAAGCCCTTTCCTCACCCGCTCCCAAGTGTGGGCGGGTACATCATCATCAATTTTGTTTCATCGTCACTGCTGTCCTCATCACCGTCTTGGTATGCAGAGGCTGACCCCTCAAACATGACCTCCCAAGCCACTCTCAACATCTATACTTTGCCGCCTACTGCAAGAGCAGGGGATATTGGGCCCCATTTCTTCGCTGCCAAGTAGCTGTTTGACTGCCCTCCTCAAAATTGTTCATCCTCCCTTATATGGCGCTGACCCCCAGACCACATAGAAAAGATCTTTGGCTGAGGGAACTGGATGGACAGAGGCGGGTTGAGGACAGTGAGGGCCGCTGACCGCTCCCGGGCCATGCCAACTAAGGGTTGTGTCTGCGTCCCACCGACTCTTGCGGGGGTTGTCAGATGTCATCTGGGAGGAAGTGGATGACCTAGTCAACCAATAAAGAACCATTGGGTTGCAACAACACGACGGCCGCTAGATGACACCCGGAAATTGTGGCCCACCGAGTGACCCCTGCTGCGACGTCCCCTTGCTGTGCTGCGACCTGTGCCTGTTCCAGGAATGTTTTGTGCCATTTGCCACTCGCAGGTGCAGAGCCTCCACCTCTTTTGTCTGACATACTGTTTGTTCTATAATGAAACAGATATGAAGATATCTGTATATATAAATACACACCCTGTATTTTTTACTGCAAATGAAACCCAGTAAACAAGCTTGGGTAACCTTGGATATAAATTGGCCTACAAATGGGCCCCGGAAAAATTTACTTGTAGTGCCGTTTAAAACATTTTGGGGATTTTACTGAAATATAAAAAGCAAACAGGCTTAATTAACCTTCGGATATGAATTATGCTACAGGCAAAATTCTTCTTGGCGGTGAAAATAACCTTTCTTTTTCTGAATACAACTGCAAAAAATCTTAGTTTAACCCTTGGATTAAATTGTCCAAAAGAAATGTGCTCCAACAATTAAACCCGCTTTGGGAGTGTGTTTAAAAAGCGTGTATTTTATGGAACACAACAACAGAAAAACTTGTAATTAACCTTCGGATATGAATATGCCCACAGCCAGATTTCTTCTTTTGGGGTTGAAAAACACAGTTTCTTTTAGTGACCACAACAGCAGAACAACGGTTTAAAATTTAACCCCTGGATCTAAATTGCGCAAAAGAAATGAGCAACCAAAAATTAATGGTATTTGGATTGGGTAAAAAACGCTGTTTCTTTAACGGGATACAACGGAACAGGCTTAGATAACCCTTGGATATTCAATGTGCTCCAGACTGAGCAGATAGCATTAAAATGTAATAATGCAGCTGCAGTGGACGCACACTGGACTTCATTTCCCAATACCCCACAAAAATCAGAATTAGAACGTAAGAGAAGCAGTCTCTGAGACAAGCTGAGACACCCCCCAAAAATCGCTGTATAAAAAGTGAGTTCTTTAGTACAAAGATATCATGACACACGGCGGCAGCACCTTCCCTACACAGTAACAGTGAGAGGAGTGTGAGCTGCCAGCGTCGCGCCCGGACTTATATAGTGCGGTGACGCCCACAGAATCCCGTCGGTCTCTGATTGGCTTCATCTCTGCACTTTGTCATGCAGGCTATGCCCTTCTTCCTCCCAGATTTGCTTTGCCCCATGTACGCCATGTGCTCGCAGCCATTTTATCAATTAAAAACACACTTCTTTTCACCCCGAAGTACCCCAAACTTTGACTTCGTTCAGAACCGAAGTTTTCCTGAAATTCTAAATGAATTCCACTTCGTTAGAATCAATTCGCCCATCTCTAACAGAGACGCTGCACATGTTTTGAATAGTGCCGTGCAGCAGTGCCAAGGATTACTTTGTTTCTATTTTCCTATATAGAACTGTATTAATCTTCACCTTGGTTTTCTTGACAATTTCTCTGTAGGACTTCTTTTGATAATTGCCTTTTTCTTGCTATTATGTAGCAATGTACTCTGTCCTAAAGAGTAACACTGTCCAAATACTGCCCTAGACCGTGTTTTAATGCAGTCCGTTCCAACACTGTTTATATAGAATCAGAGGGTTTTAATGTAATCTCCAAAGTTCAGACACCCATGGGAATAGTTTGCATCCAGTTTCAAACCATAATTTGCTTTCTGGGCTGCAGAACAGCTGTCCTTGATATCTTTTTTAAACAAAAGGTATTTTATTAAAATTAGAAATTCAAACTATGTTTTTTTTAAGTTTAGAAATTCATATTATTTTTATGTTTTAAACTTACTTTTGAACCTTTGAACCATTTCTCATTATTTGCACTACTAGAAATGTGTTACTGTCAAGAAGAACTGGACAAACTCTTAACCAATACTGTATTTATAAAAAAAAAAAAAATGCATTAGTATTTACCTTGAAAAATACAGGACTTCCAGGTCTGGTGTACAGGTGAAGGTTATGTGCACAATAGTTTTGCATATTCTCTTTTTGCATATTACAAGTTACATTCAACTGTATCTGCACATGGTCATGTGTTAGGTCTCTATGGGCAGTATGACTGTGCAGATATTTATAGATTATACCAGACATGTCAGGAAAGTCAGTTTGGAGGGTGTGAGGTCAAATTGCTAGGACATTTAATAATCTGTCCTAGTCTAAACCCAGACCCCATGTACACTGGTGAGGCAGTAGCATGTGTATTAATAGCACCAGTGAAATAAGTGAAGGTTATGGAAACCTATTCATGATTTTACTTGCATTTTTCATTAGCCTTATTCTTCATACTAGGGCCATTGCTAGGGTCCCAAAACATCCGGGGCCCGGGCCCTTTGGCTATGCTCACACGGCTTATTGTGGCGTGTATGGTACACACTGCAATATGCTGTGTGTTTTGGAACCACATACTGATCAGCGAGTATTCCCAAAGCACGGGGCGTCGGCCACATAGACATTCATTGTTCGCGGTGCGTATTCGCCGCTAATAAATGACATGTCAATTTTCCCCCTGTGCATACAATACGACATGTAATCCATAGGTCTCTAGGAGATCCATGAATTACCGTAATTGCGGTGCGCATGTTGGGCGTATTGAGGCGCAAATACGTAGAGAAATGCGCCCCGCAATTTACGCAGTGTGAACATCCCCTTAGTCTGGCTGCAGCAGCTAGAAACATACAAAACCCTGACAAATTACAGGCATAAAAAATTATATTAATCATCAGGTTGTAGTTTACATCTCTACGGGACACAATGGGTAGGATTATGTTTTAGTGATGTGAATGGGGCAATATTGTGGATATGTGTGTATATACAGTATAT
Source organism: Phyllomedusa bahiana (assembly GCA_025379985.1). NCBI lineage: Eukaryota > Metazoa > Chordata > Amphibia > Anura > Hylidae > Phyllomedusa > Phyllomedusa bahiana. Next base: position 134,792 of record JAODAL010002729.1, read on the forward strand.
ACACATATATGCAGTACTTACACATTTACATACACACACATATACATATACACACATATACACACACATACATTCACACATATACATACACATATACACACACACATACATTCACACACACACACACACACATATATATACATATATACACACACAGACACATACACATACATACATTCACACATACACACACACATATACACACACATATACACATATATATACATACATACATACACACATACAGACACACACAGACAGACAGACACACACACACACACACACACAGACACACACACTCAGACACACACACACACACACAGCCACAGCCACACACACACTCAGACACATATACACACACACTCAGACACACAGCCACAGACACAGCCCCACACACACACAGACACACACACACACTCAGACACAGGCACACTCAGACACACACACACTCAGCCACACACACACACAGACACAGACACACACTCATACACACACTTATACACACACAAATACACACACTAATACAAACACTCATACGCACACTCATACACACATACACACACACTCATACACATGAACACACAGACAGACACACATTCAATACAGTTCTCATTCATGAAGATGTTGTTTCACTCCTGTTATACTACATAGTCCTGGTCTCTACAATGAGGCTCCTCACTCACTAGAGACCTCCAGAATGTGGGTACCTGGGGGATCTGCTGAAGCCAAAAGACAGGGCAGGACAATCAGCGCAGGAAGGGCCGGACAGAGATAACGCGGGGGGCGGAGCAGGATAACAGCAGGGGGCGGAGAAAAGGGAAAACAGCAGGGGCGCAGCTTCTCACTGCTAACAGGGGTGCTGTCTCTGGAACTTCCTACTCAGACTACAGTAAGCAGCCGCCCCCCCCCCCTCCCCCCCTGAGCTCCCGTCACATCCGCAGTCGCTCTCCCCCTCCCCCCGCATTTAGCAAATCCTGAGCTGTGTGTGCTTTCAAGCATGCCACACGCTCAATAGATATGGGCGCCCTGAATTCGGGCACAGGCAGTATTTCTGGGTTTTGGCCCGAAAAAAACCTCCCAAGCGACGCCCCTGCTTGATACAGAAGACCCCAACAACAGACAACACTGAAACTACAAACTGAGTCAGGAGTCCAACTTCCAGAGCACTCTCTAAGCCCCTGTCTCAGTATTTTTCTGTTCTCTTGGACCCAGTAAACTCCACTGCTGCAGGTGATGTGACATCAACAAATCACTCCATGCTGGGGTGTAAATCCATCACACCCTGCAGCCCTGTACCCCTTCAATTTGAAGACTTGGGCATACAAGAACTTTTCTTCAAATAGTTGTGCTGTTATGTAATGCTACCATCAAAGTGACAGTGATGTGTTATGTTCCTGCTGACAGCAACCACCAGTTATGTGGAAGATAATGAGACTCTGTGGCCTACTTCCTGACCACTTCCTTGGATATAGAAGATGGGTGGTATTCTTTTAATGTTAAACTTTCTGCTGAACTCCAGCAATATTTTCATTTCCATATACAATTTCCATACTTTCCGTGGAGATATCATTTTAAGTGGAAAATAGACAAATTAAATTGGTTGTTCAATAAAATATATATATTTAATTGGGGCTAAAGTGGTCCAAAAAAGAAAAAAAAAAAGAATACAAAATTTTAATGTTGCTCTTTAGCTACCAGTGATGCACTCTTCTTGACTTCCAGAGTCTTCCAGAGTGTGAGCTGGATGAAAACCCGGAAGTCGAGAGGAGCGGATTACCAGTAGCTCGGGAGCAACAGCGGCGGGGGACAGCTAGGTGAGTATTCTTTTTTATTTCTTTTTTGGACCACCTACCTCAGCCTCATTGGAATTCAATTTTTTTTTTACTGGACAACTCCTTTAATGTTTGCTATGTTGAACACAGCAGAAGTCAGGAGAAATAAACATCAAGCTAAGATAATGAGATCTGTTTGAAGGTGGGTGTTCAGTGATGTTGCAGTGGTCTTGTTTTCAAATCTTGGCCTTCACAGCATCACACCATAGACCTTTAAATCCACAGAATCTATACTATTATCAGTGACCAAGGAAGCAACTTACATGAACCTGGTAGATAACCTTGTCTTGCGTGTATTTTTTGCACATCATGATCAGATTCAGATGCACTGAGGTCTAACGTGGTTTTCGGGGATGCAAGAGGTTCACCATCCTTACAATTGGTTTTGCAACAAAATTTTTTTTTTCATCTTGTGGAAGCAGATCCGAGGGACCAGGGGGCACGGCTTATGTGGTGACGGGTGTTTAGGGCTGTGCTTTTGTGAACATTCAATGATTGGGGTTGATCTTTAAGATGAAAGGGCAACTTCTTTAGTTTAAAAAATTTATAGTTTGAAGGTATATACAACACAAAACCCTGACTTCCTGCAGGTCCAAATTGCAAACCCACTTAAAATATAGTGTTTAAAATAATCATTGCTCCGAGCAGAGAATCCCTTGAAGAATCTCTCAATACACAAACATGCTTTAGCTATGAATTGTCAATAAGCATTAAAGCATGGCACCTCCGTGGATATTTATAATATCACTAGCACAAGGGATTTCACATCACTGATTTTAAAATAGAAAACCATTGTCAGACGCTGCTGACAGTGATTCATCTCAGCAGGTAACAATGCAAAGCTATGTGAACAGAGAAATGTCCTGTAATTGATATAGTGATTAATGCTGTGCGACTGCTGCAAGCCAGACTCAGTGCTAGTCCTCTCTTCCTGAGGCTGCCTCTGAACAAGTAACTAGTGAGATTGCTCCAAAGTAACATTTCATCCGCAGACTATGAAGATGTTTTCTGACATCATTTGGCTTCTATTGCCTGTAAAATTCCAGTGCAAGTTCCCTGAATATGTCCAGAGGTGACGTCAGCTGATTGTTGTCTGTGATTGGAGAAAAGGTCACAGGCTGTTTTAGGCTATCTTCACACGACGAGAAGTTCTAGGTGGATTCCACCTTGAAATCACTGTAAGACAACTGAAAAAAACACTATTCCTATTGTCCTCAATAGAAAATACACGTTGTAGTTCACACTAAGTGCGACATGTCCCAACACGCCAACGCCAGTTTTTTGTTCTATTTTGCGGCAAACCCACTTTTTACGCCATATTCTTGTTGTAAAATGAACTGTCCGTACACCAAAACTAGGCGCATTATACGCCGGGCATGACACTTTGTAATGCGTCTAAATATGGTGCACTGTGCGCCCCCGTCGCGAAATGCGTCTATTGAGGCGCCTTACATATGTTATGTGTCCCCATCAGGCAATGAGCCTTTGATAGACGCATACCATATACTACCAATGATATGCTATGTGCCGCGAGTTGATCAATGCGCCCTTTTTTAATACGATGTGCCCTTTTTTGATACAATGCCCCCTTTTTTTCAATACAATGCCCCCTTTTTAGATACAATGCCCCCTTTTTTGATACAATGCGCCCTTTTTTGATACAATGCCCACTTTTTTTTATACAATGCGCCCTTTTTTGATACAATGCGCCCTTTTTTGATACAATGCACCGTTTTTTAATACGATGCGCCCTTTTTAGATGCAATGCCCCCTTTTTTAATACGATGTGCCCTTTTTTGATACAATGCCCCCTTTTTTCAATACAATGCCCCCTTTTTAGATACAATGCCCCCTTTTTTGATACAATGCGCACTTTTTTGATACAATGCCCACTTTTTTTTATACAATGCGCCCTTTTTTGATACAATCCGCCCCTTTTTTGAAACAATGCCCCGTTTTTTAATACGATGCGCCCTTTTTAGATGCAATGCCCCCTTTTTTGATACGATGTGCCATTTTAGGCGCATTAAGTAATCTATGCAAATTATACCTGACGCCAATTTTTAGAAAGTATCGGACTTTCAGGCGCACTTTACACTGATTTAATGCGCCTAAAACTGGCATAGATACGCCACTTTTCGGACATGTCGTCCAAAGTGTATTTTCTACTTGTGGTTTTGAAAACTGATGCACGGTCAAAAAAACTTTGAACATGGTCGTATTCCACGTGAAAAATGCATGGAAATTTACTATTGATATCAATGGGATGGCTAAAATCCTCAAGCGCCCAAAACATTTGTACATGTATTGCATGTGGATTATAACATTCAACTCTAATAGATATGAATTGGACTCTTTCTCACTGCAAACCCCCTGAGAAACCAAATCCGAAAAACTTGTCTAAGTCTACAAGCAATAATTTAGTAAAAAATACTAGTTTAAAACTCATTGGACGATGCGGATTTCAGTGGCAGAATCCGTGTGGATTCCAGGCTTAAATTTCACTCTGTCGGGTGAATGTCCCCTTATACAGCCCAAACCACATACAAAATAGCAAAATAGACACATAGGGCAACATGTATGAACGTTGGTGCTGACAGGCCAGTTCTAAATCGCTTTAAGGCAGAGTAGAATGCGCCAGACTGTATGAACCTGTTCTTCTGCAGGTCTACATACAGGGCAGTGCTAGAGCCATATCCACAAGTCGGCTCAGGCACCACCTTTACCCTGTCTCGTTCTTCTGCAGGTCATACATACAGGCCCGTTAGTGCCAATAACCCCAAAGTCTGGCTCAGGCACCACCTTTACCCTGGTCTGACTGTTCTTCTGCAGATCATACATACAGGGGAGTGTAGACAATACCACAAGTCTGGCTCAGGCACCACCTTTACCCTGGTCTGTTCTTCTGCAGGTCATACATACAGGGCCAGTGTAGACCAATACCACAATCTGGCTCAGGCACCACCTTTACCCTGGTCGCCCGTTCTTCTGCAGGTCATACATACAGACACAGTGTAGAGCCAATACCACAAGTCTGACTCAGGCACCACCTTTACCCTGGTCTGGCTGTTCTTCTGCAGTCATACATACAGGGTAGTGTAGGCCAATACCACAAGTCTGGCTCAGGCACCACCTTTACCCTGGTCTGCTGTTCTTCTGCAGATCATACATACAGGGCAGTGTAGCGCCAATACCACAAGACTGGCTCAGCACCACCTTTACCCTGGTCTAGCTGTTCTTCTGCAGATCATACATACAGGAAAGTTTAGAGCTAATACGACAAGTCGGGTCTCAGGCACCACCTTTACCCTGGTCGGGGTTCTTCTGCAGGTCATACATACAGGGCAATCTAGACCAATATACACAATCTGGCTCAGGCACCACCTTTACCCTGGTCTGTTCTCTGCAGGTCATACATACAGGCCCAGTGTAGACCAATAACAAGTCTGGCTCAGGCACCACCTTTACCCTGGTCTGTGTTCTTCTGCAGGTCATACATACAGGACAGTGTAGAGCCAATACAACAAGTCTGGCTCAGGCACCACCTTTACCCTGGTCTGCTGTTCTTCTGCGGGTCATACATACAGGTGCAGTGTAGACAATACCATAAGTCTGGCTCAGGCACCACCTTTACCCTGGTCTGGCTGTTCTTCTGCAGGTCATACATACAGGACAGTGAAGAGCCAATACGACAAGTCTGGCTCAGGCACCACCTTTACCCTGGTCTGGCCGTTCTTCTGCAGGTCATACATACAGGCGCAATCTAGTGCCAATACGACAAGTCTGGCTCAGGTACCACCTTTAACTTGGTCTGGCTGTTCTAACTGTTCTGCACCTAGGTTTGGTGTCAAAGAATCATAAATATGTCTACTTCTATGAACGTGATGTGACGCCCCCAGAACACCCCTAATCTTTGGCGCATTACAAAGTGTCTTTGGCATATACAAAGGTATTAATTGTGCCAAAGTTTAGAGGTTGTCTGTTCATACATTCTTTTTGGCTCAAAGTACACTAGAAAACTGGCACAGCCCGGTTCATACATGTCGCCCATACTTTGTAACACAGAAAGGTATATTGTATATTCTCATTCACATTTTACATTCCCAAAATGCAGCAGTGTTTCTGAGAAAACATACTTTGAAGCTGTGCCAGGCATGGGAACGTATGCATGTTCGGCGTAATGCATGTGACTTTCCTTATTTACAGCTTTTGGGTACCAGACTTCTTACATTGTTAATATGGTCAAAAAAAGACATATGTTCATCAAATTTAACCAATGCTGGGGAAAATGTGGATGAAGGGAGGGGTAGAGAGAATATTTTTTAGATGTGGTATCCTTGATTGATGAAGACTAGACAAGAACCAATCTGCCCTAAAGGAATATTTAATTACTGATCCTAGAGTTTCCATCAGACTGGGTCCAGATATTCAATACGGCTACATATGAATAATATTTAGTAGCAAGTGATTATCTAAGCTTTTTTGAGCCAATCCTTTGTTGCCTTGGCTGTATGTTTTGGGTCATTGTCTTGCTGGAAGACCTAGCCACGACCCATTTTTAATGTCCTTCGGAGGGAAGGAGGTTGTCACTCAGGATTTTACAGTACATGGCTCCATACATTTTCCTATTGATGTGGTGAAGTAGTCCTGTGCCCTTAGCAGAGAAACCCCCCCAAAACATAATGTTTCCATCTCCACTCTTGACAGTGGGGATGGTGTTCTTTAGGTCATAGGCAGCATTTCTCTTCCTCCAAACATGGTGAGTTGAGTTAAAGGGGATGATTCGCTTCATCAGTTCGTGCGTTTCATTGAGCTCTCAGCTTCTCAGCTCTTTAAAACCAGGGGCATTTCTTTCCCTCCCAACTGGGTTTTTCTTAACTGAAGGGAATAACATCATCACTGTTCATGCTTCACTGTTCACGCTCGCTCCTGAGTCAGTTGGTCCCCCCCCCCTCCACATGTCACTGTGTCGTTCCTCTCCCTATACAGTCTTATATTGTAAGAGCTGTATGTTTACATAGCACACCCTGCATTTGGTCTAGACAGTCTTCTATGAACTCAGAGCACTGATCTCTTCTCCTCTCACAGCTGGAAGTTTGTTACAGTTGAATCCAGTCTTCTATGAACTCATCCAGAATACCACAGATTTTAGGTATCGACGCACAATTCTGCTGTTTTCTGATTATAGAAGCAACTGCAGTGTTACTGTGGAGCTTCTAGCTGTACAGAGTGAAATTGTTGCCGGCCCCTTATACTGAGTGAGAGAGGCAGGAATACATGGAGGGAGGGGGGGGGGGGTTTAAACAGAATGTAAATTAGTAACCAATGAAATGAAAGGAGGTGGAATCCGACCAGTACTGGGGAACAGTGTTTACAGAAAACGAAGATAAGGGATCCTGTATAAACAATACAGCTTTGCAAATGACATCCAATTGCAGAGTTGCTTGTTTTCACTGTCCCCTTATTCTGAAGACCATTTAAAGGGGTGTTATCGTTTGAGCTGCTCATGCTGTTCAGCTAATTTTCTCAAATTGAGTTTGAAATCCAGGGGCGTGTCTCTCCTGTCAGCAGGCGTGCCTCTCCTCCCAGGAGGCGTGTCTCCCCTCACTGAAGAACTGTGACCATCATTTTGTTTAAAGCAGGGGATGCAGAAGGTTGTCTGGATATAACAGCTCTGTAGCCTCTTATGTCTGCAGCCTTGAGGCTCCAAACTCCAGCAAGCACCTGTCATATGTCTTAGCTGCTGGCTTTCAGTTGTGTGTGAACTGTTACTTCTAGTGGTGTTCATCCAAATTGTACTGACAACAGGCAGAGATCTTTACTAAACCCTAAAATGTCAGCTTCAAGTAAAGATCTCTGCTTCCTGTCAGTGACATGTGAGTGAAAACAATGGGGAGAGAAGCAAAATCAGCTTTGAGAAAAGGGCTCTGCTCAGCTTGTACCTAACTTGGGCTGGTGGTGCAAGGTAGAGCAGTGAACTATGTTTAGTGTTGTTTTTACAACAAAGGGGTTTGGATTTTCTAGTCCCTCACAGGGAAATATCCCCCCCCCCCAAAAATTCTACACATAAGTAGAGAGACCTAATGTATATATGTCAATCTCTATTAAATTGATATATAAAACAATACATAGTTCCCCCTATATCATGTCTCACCCCCAGATTATATGCATCGATCACATATGTTGGAAGTGCTTGGTGTGACTGCAAGGATAGGACACTATATAGGGGAGCTTTGTGTGTGTATTGAAAAAAATTATAGATGCCCTACACATATATTTTCATATCTTACAATGTGTACAAATGTTAAAGAAAAAAAAAAACTACTGATGGGGCTTGAACCCCCAAACCTCTGTCTTACAGGGCTAATCACCGATGCACTGACTATACAAGCGGGCTTATGCAAACACAGTGTTGAATCCTGATTTTAAATACACTACAGGTGATGACGTATAAGGAGGCGGGGCTTGCATTCGATCTGAGGAACAGAACGCCTTCTTTTCCAAGTAGCAGCTTAAGGACTGGACCTGTGAGGAGGTGAATCAACCTCTTAGCAAAAGCCCCTTAAACAGGAAGTAATTGCCCAGAACATTGACCCTAAAGCTGGGAGATGTACATAGAGCCAGCAGACCTTGGTTTCACTATCGATTTTAACAGCTCAGAGGGGAGTAAACACAGAGTGTGCAGGCAGCCAATCACAGCACAGGGGGCGTGGCTGGGGCCTTTCCTTTCTAGGGGCGTATCCCAACATGCTGAATGAAATGTCAGCCAGCCAATCACAGTGCAGGGGGCGTATCTAGGGTGCGAGAATCGACCAGGGGGCATTCTGACCAGCAACAGCAGAAATAGAAGACAGATTTACAGAGATGCTCATATCTGCTAAACCAAGTGAAAAGAGGTAATGCAACCCCAAATTACAAAAGTGCTTTTTTTTTAAGTCCCCAAAATCTGAGACATGATCTATGTAACGATAAAACCCCTTTAATGTAATGATACAACCCCTTTAATGCCAAAGAGCTCAATTATGTCTCATCTGACAAAAGCACCTTCTTCCAATCACTCACAGAATCATCCAGGTGTTAATTGGCAAACTTCAGAATGGCTTGCACATGTGCCTTTTTGAGCAGGGGGACCTTGCGGACACTGCAGGATTTTAAACCATTATGTTGTAATGTTTACCAATGGTTTTCTTGGTGACTGGTCCCAGCTGCCTTGAGATCATTAAGTTCTCTTCGTGTAGATTTAGGCTGATCTCTCACTTTCCTCATGATCAAAGATACCCCACGAGGTGAAATTTTGCACGGTGCCCCAGATTGATGTCAATTGACAGTCATTTTGTTATTTTCTTCCATTTCCTTACAAATTGCACCAAAAGTGTCTCCTTCTCACCCAGCACCTTACTTATAGTTTTGTAGCCCATTCCAGCTTTGTGCATGTCTATGATCCAGTCCCTAGTGGGGTAACATGTTAGTGTTAGGGACTCACCTGTACTGGGATCCCCTTGACGCTATTGGGAGGTGAGCTTTAAAGGGGTTGTCTCGCTACAAAGAATAGCTTTCAAATTGTAGGGAACACAAAATAAAGACATTTTCCAAATATATTGCATTGTTCCTCTGTTTTCCCTAAAGAGATACAAGTGAATTTATTACCTCCTTGGCTATTTCATTCCCTCAGTAACCAACCTGTAAACAAATCTCCCTGGGCTGTTTGTTCAATGAGATAACAGAGAGTGAGTCATCACACAGGTCTGCAGTGTCAGTCAGTGTCCTGTGCTGCCAGACAGTAAAAAGCTTGATTTATCTCAAGTAAAACAGCTCTGTAATTTTGGGCTTTTGTTTTGGGGATCAGATAAGAAGTCCTGTGATGTGTTTGAGAAGCTAATCTAATCTAATTACCATCTGAAAGCACAACGGAGCTGTACAAGCAAAGGGGCTTATGCAAAATTAGTCTTTACCAGGAAGTGACAGAGAATTTCTTTCATGCATTCTTTGAAAAACCCCGTGGGGAACAACTCCTTTAAAATTTTTGATCAAAACTGTGAATAAGAGAACCAGTTTTTCATAATTCCTTAGCAGTAATGCATTTTCAAAAATTCCTATATACCTTTGATGTTTTACTTAGTTTTTAGTGTGCCACTGATATTTGTAATGGATGTATGTTATTGCCCTTGCCCGTGTGCAACCCATGCTTAGTTTTCAAAAGATGTTCTTGGATAGTGCACACCTAACAAAGTTTTGTAGTCTATTTGAGGAATGGCCAAAAAAACCCCATTGGCTTGCTGCACTCCCTCCCTACCTCTTTTTAAACCAGTGCAGGATAATTCGTAGCAAGTTTCTTATCACTCCTTGAGATGTTGGAGTCTGAATAGGCTCCTAGTGAGGTAACATGTTAGTGTTAGGGACTCACCTGCACTGGGATGCCCTTGATGCTATTGGGAGGTGAGCTTAAACATTTTTGATCAAAAACTGTGAACTAAGAGTCCAAAGGGTTTTCAAAATTTCCTTAGCAGTAATGCATTTTCAAAAATTCCTATATACCTTTGATGTTTTACTTAGTTTTTAGTGTGCCACTGATATTTGTAATGGTTTTATGATCCAGTCCCTGACATCCTTAGAAAGCTCTTTGGTCTTTCCCATGTTGTAGAGGTTAGAGACTGACCAATTAATTGAGTCTGTGGACAGGAGTCTTTTATAAAGGGCGACGATTTAAGACAGCTATCTTTAATGCAGGTAACGAGTTGATTAGGAGTGTCTAGCTGGTCTGTAAAAGCCAGAACTCCCAATGGTTGGTAGGGTATCAAATACTTATTTCTCTCATCAAAATGTAAATAAATGTATATAATTTATACAATGTGATTTTCTGGATTTTATTTTGGATATTCTCTCAATGTTAAAATTAACCTACCATAAAATTATAGACTGTTCATGTCTTTGTCAGTGGGCAAACTTAAAAAATCAGCAAGGGATCAAATAATTATTTCCTTCACTGTATATGTTGATATTAGTCAATTTGCCATCTATAGCAGTGCTATATTTGGAACTGCTATATTTGGAAGCGATAGATTTGAAAGTGATCTTCAGAAATATTACAGAATCTGAGAACTCCTCAGAGACTCCTCACAGACCGCAGCTACCCCACTGAAATATCTGTTTAATTATCCTGCTTTGTTGAATGGTATGTGCATGTGTAGATTTCACCCCAGTTCTGTCTTCCATAATTACCCTGTGTTTATTTGTGTAAGCCATTGATCCCAGTTGAAGTCTGTTCTCTGAGCTGAGCCATTTGTAACGCCACTCATTTACAACACCTGGGTTCGCTGATGATATCAATGAACTGCACATAGTATAAGTTTGAGAGCTCAGGTCAATTTTGACTATCGGTCAATTTGCGATCTATAGCAATGCTATATTTGGAAGTGTTAGATTTAACAGTGATCGATTTGAAAGTGATATATTTGAAAGTGATCTGCTGAATTATGACAGATATGGGACAGAAGTGGGAATAAGAGGGCCTGGAGGATTGCCTTTTATGTGAGTAGCTAGTCTTTTTTAAAATTCACCTTACTCACCATGTTCACTATTGCTATCTATCTTGCAGCCATTTGCCTCCTATGCTACCACCCAGTCATGCCCCCTGAGAATCTTATCCATATCAGCTCCTCCCACCTTCTCTCACCCATGTATACATCCCATACCCTATTTTACCTTTTTAATTACCCCGAACCACCTGCTTACGTAGTGCCTCAGAAACGCTGCTCATACACATCACTGAACCATTTGCTTGTCACTCTTCATTCTCCTGCTTCTCGCTGCAGGGGACATCTCTCCTAACCTTGGCCCACCTTCCTTTACTCATCCCACCTCATCTTCTGCCTCCCATAGAAACCCTGCTAACTTACTTGCTATTTGTTGTACATCTTTTTCTCACTGCTGTTCATGACCTGTTCCTTTTTAACTCCCTTAACCTGTTAGCTCTCGCAGAAACTTGGCTCCAGCAGTCAGACACTGCTTTCCTTGCTTCTCTCACCTATGGCGGCCTACACTTCACCCACACCCCCAAACCTGAGAACAGGGCAGGTGGAGGAGTCAGCATACTTCTTTCCCCACACTGTACCTCCCAGGTCATTCCTCCTGCACCCTCCCTCACTTTCAAATTCTTTGAGGTCCACACCCTCAGACTCTTTCGCCCCTTTTTCTATCACAGTAGCAGTTGTGTATAGACCCCCCTGCTCACCCCGCCAGTTTCTGGATTATTTTGCTGCATGGATCCTTTATTTCCTCTCTTCTGAAATGCCCACTCTCATCATGGAAGATTTCAACATTCCCATTGAAGACCCTGTGCCTCCTTCCGCCTCTCAGTTCCTTTCACTAACAGCTTCTATTGGACTGTTGCGATTTACAGACTCTCCCACCCACAAGGATGGGAACTCTCGATCTGGTTTTCTGTAGTCTCTCACCAATTTCTAACTTCACTAATTCTCCTTATGCGCTCTCTGATCATAACCTTATCTCTTTCACTATCACTAATTCTCAACCTTCTCTGGACACACCTGCCCATCACCTATCCAGAAACATTCGCTCCATGAATACTCAGGAACTCATAGACACCATACAGTCCTCACTGCCCCTAATCTCCTCTGACTCCTGTCTCCTTGTCAAGCAATACAATGAATCTCTCTCAACCACCCTGGACATATTGGCACCACTCACACCGCACCACCAGAGTCAGGCGCCGGCAGCTTTGGCACACGCCTCAGACTCGCTTTCTGCAGCAATGCTCTAGGTGTGCTGAGCATCTATGGAGAAAGTCAAAGCTACCTGCAGACTTTCTCCACTATAAATTGATGCTCAGGACTTACCACTCTGCCCTGCATTGCGCTAAACAAGAATATTTAACCTCGCTCATCTCCACATTACACAACAACCCAAAATGCCTATTTGACACTTTCCACTCCTCAGGCCTAAAGCTCAGGTCACTGACCTCTGTGCTGAAGACCCGGCCACTCACTTCAAAGACAAAATTGACAGTATCCGGCAAAATATTGCATCTCAATTCCCAAGTTACACCCATCCTGTCCCTTCCCGCACATCCTTTAGTCTGCTCTCAGCCCTTGACCCGATGACAGAAGAAGTATCCAGGGTTCTCTTATCTGCTCGCAGCACCACCTGCTCTAGTGACCCCATCCCCTCCCACCTTGTCCAGTCTATTTCTCCAGCTGTCCTCTCTCACCTTATTGCAATCTTCAACCTCTCTCTCTCTACTGGGATCTTTCCATCTTCATTTAAACAAGCTGCAATAACCCCTTTACTAAAAAAGCCCACTCTGGACCCATCCTGCGCTGCCAACTACCAACCAGTCTCTAACCTTTCCTTCATCTCTAAACTCCTGGAAGGCTTGGTCTACTCTTGTCTAATCCGCTATCTCTCTGACAACTCTCTTCTCGATCCTCTACAATCAGGTTTCCGCACCCTACACTTCACAGACAATGCTCTAGTTAAAGTCTCTAATGATCTCCTCACTGCTAAATCTCAGGGCAAATACTTGTTGTTGCTTCTCCTGGATCTCTCTGCAGCGTTTGAAACTGTGGATCACCAACTTCTCCTCAGCATGCTCCGTGCCATTGGCATCCAGGACACCACTCTATCTTGATTCTCATCCTACCTCTCTGAGCGCTTCTTCAGTGTCTCATTTGCAAGTTCTACTTTTCCTCTTGCTATTGGGGTTCCTCAGGGATCGGTTCTTGGTCCTCTCCTCTTTTGAATCTATCCAGCCCCAATTGGCCAAACCATCAGCAGATTTGGCTTACGGTACCATCTCTAAGCTGATGATACCCAATTATACACCTCCTCCCGTGACATCACTCCTGCTCTCCTATAAAACACCAGTGACTGTCTGGCCGCTGTCTCTGACATCATGTCCTCTCTCTATCTTAAACTAAAGATCACTTAAACTGAACTTCTTGTCTTTCCGCCATCTACTAACCAACCCCCATCTGCTATTTCTGTTTCAGTGTGTGGCACCACCATAACTCCTAGGCAGCAGGCCCGGTGTCTTGGGGTTATTCTAGACTCTGATCCCACATATACAATCCGTTGCCTTCTCCGGTCACCTTCACCTCAAGAACATATCCAGAATCCGTCCGTTTCTCACTGTGGAAACAACTCAAACTCTCATTGTGGCTCTTATTTTTTCTCATCTTGACTACTGTAACTCCCTGATAATTGGTCACCCTTTCTGTAAACTCTCCCCTCTCCAATCTGTCCTGAATGCAGATGCCTCTACCCTGAATAAGTCACTGCACTGGTTGCCCATTCAGTACAGGATACAATATAAACTAATCACTCTCACCCATAAAGCTCTCCACAGTTCTGCATCCCCCTACATTTCCTCCCTCATCTCTGTCTACCACCCTACCCGCTCTCTCCGCTCTGCTGCAGATATCAAACTACAGACCACAATCATCCGAACCTCCCATGCCCGTCCCCAAGATTTAACACATGCTGCACCAATTCTTTGGAACATCCTACCATGTACCATCAGGCACAATCCTAACCTTCATAGTTTTAAGAGTGCCCTGAAAATGCATCTACTTATGCAGGCCGACCAAGATCTCCAGTTGCTAACCCCTACATTCTATCACACACACTACTTTCACTCCCTACACTAGGGCACCCACATGCACTTATCTGTATACAGATGTACTGTCAGGGTGGCAGGTTCACCCAATTTTTATGTAAACCATCCCATATTTCTGAAACATGGCTGGACCATTGTAAACTTAGCACTTTCAGCCTTTGTCTCCTCATACACCCTTATAGATTGTAAGCTCTCGCGAGCAGAGCCCTCAAACCTCGTGTCTCATCTGTAAGTAGCTTTTATTGTGTAATTTCTGTCTTTTGTCTGTGCTTATACCCTCTAAATTGTAAATTGCTGCAGAATTTGTTGGCGCCAGATAAATAAAGATTATTATTATTATTATATTAGTGTGGACGTTTTAGTATCTACATATCCTGTTCAGTTCTGGGCCCCAGTTTATAGAAAAGATGTAATGGAGCTAGAGAGAGTAAAAAGACGAGCAACCAAACTTATAAGGGGAATGGAGCATCTTAGTTATGAGGAGAGCTTAGAAGAATTTAACTTATTTAGTCTTGAGAAAAGACGGCTTTGGGGGGACATGATTAATTTATATAAATATATAAATGGTCTCTACAAAAAGTATGGGGAAAAATTATTTCAAGTGAAGCCCCCTCAAAAGACAAGGGGACATTCCCTTCGACTAGAGAAAAAAGGATTCAATCTCCAGAGGAGAAGAGCATTCTTCACTGTAAGAACTGTGAATCTGTGGAATAGCCTGCCTGAGGAGCTGGTCACGGCAGGAAAAGTTGGGAGTTTCAAGAAAGGCTTAGATACCTACCTGGAACTAAAGAATATTAATGCGTATGTAGCTATGTAAACTTCTGGATCCTGGCTGGTCACAGTTTTGGGGTCAGAGATGGGGTCTCCCCTGGAGGGGATTGGTTCTTGTCTTGTGGGTTTCAGGGCATTCACCAGCGGGGAGGCTGGGCTTGAAGTCCTTGTCTCTCTCCCTTCACCCACATTTTCCCCACCCTTGGTTGAACTTGATGGACACATGTCTTTTTTCAACCGTACTATGTAACTATGTAACATTGTAGGGTTGTAATTACATTATTAATGGAGCATTTGTGCTATTAAGAGTATATCTATTGGTCCTATCTTTATCTATTGTATTTTGCATATTTAGTATACTTTTGTACTATTGTACATTTGTTGCCTTGCACATATAACAATATTTCTATCTGCTATTAACAACACTGCTTGTTGTATTAACTCAAGGGTTTTGTACATTGTTATGGGACTTTTTGGCACTTTTTAATTGTTTTTAACCAATGGTTTTCTAGAATAAAGCATTATTATTTTTATTTTTGGGTGTGCACAGTTAAATTTGGTGTACTTCTGTTTCTTTCCCTATATGTTACATGCATGGATTGGTACGCTCACCCCATACTGTTATTAAGTGGTGCCCACTTTGTGTTTGTCTTAGGCATAGGAAGAAGTTCACCAGTCCAAGTTCAGAAAAGTCTGATTGGTGGTGAGTCAGTGCTCAGCTTAACTGAAAGGTTCCTCCCTCATGTGCATATGGAGAGAGACCTGTACGGCTCAGCTGGGAGGGTTGAAGCTACACATCAGACTCCTCTGCTCAAGCTCCTGCTCTTCTCTCTGTGCCCAGTTCAGTTTACAGAGTATGTTTTCTCTGAAACAATACACCGTTTCAGAAAAAATACCTCTTACTGTGTAAATGAAGCTTATGGTCTGGGCTGCCATAAGTCATTTCATGGCCCCATACCGATACAGTGGCATCTGGGTCCCCATTCATTACCAACGGGTCCATTTTTTTATTATAAAAGTTCTTCAAGGGCTTCTGACAGCAGTACAACCAATATTACCCCAATGGTGGTCCTGCCTGTGACTAATTCATGACGCTCGTAGTTTGGCAACTGAAGCAGCTGAAGGGATCCATTTTAACTATGTTTTTTAATCTGATTTCAAGACAGTGGAGAAGCTATAGCAATGAACAACGTAGAGATCACAGCCGAACTGTGGGTAAAGCTGGCCATACACTCTATTTAGCTGACACCTATATCTCCTGACTCCACCACAAATGGATCGTGAGTGAACATGTTTATGTCAATGGGAAGAGGAGCATAAGCCACTGTGGGAGAACCATCTTGAAATCCAACAGGGGAGAGTCTGGAGACCCCATACACATTTTAGTCATTCAGCGATGCTTTAGTCTCCGAGGACATCACATTAGTCCATCCTACTCTCTGGTTTCCCATGGCATCCCACTACTGTTAACAACCCAACACAGGTATAACCCCTTACATTCCCCACCTTAAAATGAAGCCATTCCTGGCTTACGCACTATACACAGGCACTCACACGTGTTTTGCATGGAAATAAAACATTTTGTATACTTGAGCACATAACAATAACATTAAACTTTTCAGCACCTTTCCAGGATAAGGTTTCAGCGTCCATTAGCACAGAAGTCCGTGATCCCCCTCAACTTGTTAGTATAAACCAGTTCCCTCACCGGGAACTGGTGCAATTCACACCGGGGCACTCAGGCTGCTCACAGTCCCATGTACTGACCCGTCTGGGCCCGCAACTGATGCACAACTTCTTGGCAGCTCTCCTGCTGTTTTTCTGACAACAGCATGAATTTGTACAGCTAACATGTGCTACTGTACCCTGCTCTCCTCACAGCATCTCTCTCTACCACCACCTTCTCTTCTGATGCTGTGTGCTGGATCAAGGTGCCTCCCGGGGGTGGGACTACCCCCTATTTGCACTATTGACTACCTGCCCCCATTGGCCTCTCTTCAGCGGATAACTCTGCTCGCACTTTCTATTGATCACACCTCTCTTCCACTCCACCATGCCAGTCCCCCATTTTGCTACCACAGTTCCTGGCCTTCCCATATGCTGGCCACTCCGAATTGTCACGCGGGCTGACTGTGTCTATTGAATCTTGTCATGAGGGCACTCACCATCCACCAGCCCCTGGTACACAAGCTCCTTCACCCCCATTTTGCAGGTCGCTCACTGCATCGCTTCATGGTCTCACACTACAGTCTTTAACACTTGAAGCTCCGCTGTCCCGTGCACACGTTGCTCCGGTTCCACAACACTTTAGATTTCGGTGGCATGCCTATGGATGGGGAGACTCCCTCTTCCACCATGCATGTCTGTCTCTTTGTCCTCTCATACTGAAATCCTGCTCAATTTTGAGAAATTGTAACAGACAAGGTGGTGTAATGGCAGTGCCCCAACTGCTTACCCCCTTTGCCCGTGGCAACCACCCTTAAGAGTTCTTTTAAATTGTGAGGAGAGGCCCAGTGTTTGAGACGTGTGGTGCTCCGGTGATAATCAATTGACACAACAACTGCTCTGGGATTGATGAGGCTTTTACTCTCGTCCTTAGCGGCTCTTGCAAAACATACACTGTTGTCCGGCACCCAGCAGCTTCAGTATCCACACACGCAGCTAATGAGGGGTCCTTCTCTTGTCCACCTCACTGCTCTACCTGACCATGATCAGTGGCTTCTTCCACTATGGCTCAGGGCTCCTGGTGAACTTCTCGCTGCCTCCTGGATCAATGCCTTTCCTCCAACACTCATTGACTCTAGAGTGGGGACCTCTCCCGGATTTTCTTTGCTTTTAACAAATTGCAACCATATACAAAGACATGGCTTTCTACTCTCTCTGAATGACAGCCAGTAATATCTCACTTTTTTTAAAGCCAAAACAGGTATAACCTTTGTGTATCAAAACTTATTTATTCCATATTACCTTTCTTAATATGAACATCAATTGTGCATATAAATATGCTACTTGCGTGTTTTCAAAATTAGTCCATGGTGAACATTAAGGCCACATGTATGAAAACTAAGTTACTATGGGCAAAAACGTGAGTTTTAGACCTAAACAGTTTTTATACATGTGGCCCTAAGTCCAAATAAGTACGACTTTCTCCAGCAGCATCTTTCTCTGCTCGCAGTAGTGGAGACAAACAGACAGGCGGGCGTTACACCCGAACATGCAACGTTTCAGGGAGGACCTCCTCTTTCTCAAGCATGTTTGTCCGAGCTCGGGACTCCCTTATATGCTAATTGTCGTTCAGTAAAACTTATCTTATCTAAAACAATACATATATTAAAATGGACAATTTAACCTTCATTACAAAAAAGACCTACAAAAATACCTTTAAACTAAAATTTTCATTAAAGGGGTTGTCTCACTCCATTGATTCATCTTACCTCAGACCTGTTTTTTGGTTTCACTTTGAATTCAGGGGCATGTTTATTGGTTTCTACTAGGCTGCAATAGAAGCCAGGTCTGTAGCTATAGCAACCAGTGCTGGCAGCCTATCAGGAGAGATCAAACAGGTCTGTAGCTATAGCAACCTGAGGAGCTGATGCAGCCCATACAAGAGGGGATATCTAGGAATAGGTAGGACACTGCTAATGGACATATATTACAAAATTACTTATTTTTGCGAGATCTTTAACATAAAAAGCAATCCTTGTAGTGAGACAACCCCTTTAAGGCCAACGGGTGCCAATGTGTTCATCCTAAATATCCACCTCACCTCACATTGTAAGAAGTGTTTCTCTAAACTTTCACCTTCCTTACACTTCCTCTAAAATACACCACCGCATTTCTGCAAGGTTGTGATTTAACTCACAGAAGTGTCGGGAAACAGAAGTTTCCTCATACTTATTTTCCTCTTCTGTCTCATCTTTGATGGTTAAATCATACTGTTTAGCTTAATACTGCAAGTAGTTTGCCCTACGTAACCTTTACGTAGATAAATGACCGCTTTAGAATCGCAGGTATAAAATCCTTTCAAAAAAACTTTTTTACCATGTCTCGAATGTGTAACAAATGGACCCTGTATAATTGCATTACAGTGTTGACAATTAAGGCATGGATAAGTACCTTGTTTTGAAAGGTATTTTTGTAGGTCTTTTTTCTAATAAAGGATAATTGGCCATTTTTATATATTTATTGTTATAGATAAGATAAGTTTTACTGAACGTCAATTAGCATATAAGGAAGTCCAGAGCTCGGACAAACGTGCTTGAGAAACGAGAGGTTCTCCCTGAAACATTGTATGTTCAGGTGTAGCGCCCACCTGTCTGTCTGGCTCCACTACTGCGAGCAGAGAAAGATGCCGCTGGAGAAAGTCGTACCTGTTTGGACTTAATGTTCACCATGGACTAATTTGGAAAACACACAAGTAGCATATTTATGTGCACAACTGATGTTCATAAATAACAAGTTTTGATAAATAAAGATTATACCTGTTTTGGCTTTAAAAAAAGTGTTATATGAAGGGAGATTGAGGAGCTCCAGCCACAGGTGGATGGTGAACTATAATTAGTTGCAATAGCTACCATTGTTGTTCTGAGCCAGTAATATCTTCCACCCCTCATGGCTACTGCAACTCTGAGGGACTATATACACAGGCCCAAACTGTCTGCCTGAACTATTAACTGTTCCCTTGCCACAACCAGGCCCCCCTACTCCCTGGTTTCCCATGGCAACCCACTATTGTTAACAACCCAACACAAGTATACCCCCTTACACAAGCGTGGCCATCCCCCTTTTCTCTGAGATCGGCTCATGGCTCAAGAGGATTTTACAAGATGGCAAAACCTACCTAATAAAAGGGTTCCAGCAGCATGACACTCCGTTGTTGTGTACAAATGACTGAACATTTAGTTTATCACTATTTCAACCTCTTACCAACATGTGACACATACGTCATCTTGCTGGTAAGGAGCTAAGGAGCGGCTGTAATGGACCTAGGTAGTGGATCCGCTGGGCCGCCACAAGTGATGGTAATAGCCGTACCAGGAGGCGGAGTCTAAGTGGGTCCCGGTTTTCACCAGATCCCGCCGCAAAGCGGGATGGACTTGCTGCGGCGGGATTCCACCAGGTCGCTACCCCTGATGCGACTTGCTTGCAGTGGCAGCCAAGGTGCAATGCAGGACCAAAACGACAGGCAAACCTGTAGTCGGAGACGGGCTGAGAGTTCAGGACAGGCGGCAAAGGTTTGTGGTCGGGAAACGTAAGCCAAAGGGACTGGTACACGGGAATGACAACCAGAACTTAACAAAGGCTTCCTCGCATAGGTAAAGGCACTATGGAATCGGCGAGGGCCAGGAAGAGGTGGAGCGTTAATATAGGGTCAGCGGCAGGTGCTTCCAATTATCGGTGTGCTGGCCCTTTAAATTCGACAGAGCTGGCACGCGCGCGCGCCCTAGGGAGCGGGGGCACTCACACCGGCCATGAACACAGACAGGACTGCGGTCAGGTGAGGACGGACGCCTGCGGAAGCGGGTGCGCTCACGGGACACGACGCCACTCGCACCAGGTGCAGGCTGCGCTACAGGGGAACGAGTGCACCTGCAGCCCGGACCACGGGCTGCGCCACCACTCGTAACAGTGGTCTCTCATGGTGAGTCCCCTCTATAGGCAGCAGATACCGACTGTTAATCACAACTCTTCTGACATGCCATTTTCAATTTAGATATTGAATATTCTGCTTTGAGACCTTCATTTTCTTTGGCGGTATTTCTTGTTCTTTTTGTTTGGATATTTTGTTAGAGAATCTGTTTATTTTTTTGTCCTTTGTATATTTAGGATTGTGTTTGTAGGTGCTGTTGCCTATATTGTGTTGTATTATCATTTAACATCTATCTTGTCATTGTCAGGGTTATACCTGCGTTTATATATGTTGGTTTCTGTATTATGATTAATTGTTTTTATTCCATCTTGGAGTGTAATTATGTAAGAAAGCTATGTTCATATTTTATGGGTGTACCTTTCCTTACTATAATGTGTGCCCTCTTCTTTTTGTTGCAAATCTGTTAATTACAGCTGACATATGCCCCTAATAACATGGAATAACAAGTGATCAAAAAGTATCCCAAAATGGTACCAAAAAAACCTAAAAATCTGCCATCTCTCAAGTCTATAGGTGGAAAAACAAAAAAGTTATTGATGATGAAAAATGGCACCACAGAAAAAATTTAAAGGGAATGTGTCATCAGAAATGACTTATTGTTTAATACAGGTTTTTTATTTGAAACACATTTTTAAAGAATTTTTGGTTATATTTTTTTTAAATTTTCCATATCACTTTCAATATTTTTTTTTTTTCTTTTTCAAAACAGCTTTATTAACACAGTATATGTATAATGTACAACAGTGGTGAGAAGGATAATACAGGAGTAACCATTGTGAGACATGTAGTGATCATAGAAAATAAAAAGGAATCAGAATCAGACATCGATACAGATCATGTGGGTACATCAAGGCTACAATCAATAGTGTATCTGAAACTAACATCTAAGTCTCTAAGTCTAATAATGAGCTCCAGAAAGAGACTCCACTGTTGACCTACACTAAATTATCTAAATATTAAGGAAGTAAGTGCAATCAAAACCAAAAAACCAACTGGACAAGATCATCGAGCGTGCCAATCCAAATTATAGCATGAGATCGCCAATAAAAAGGAGAAATGATATATCCCAGGAGAGCGGTCTCCTTCCCGAGGATGTCAGTAGAGGTATTCCATTAAAGTGAGGAGAAAAAGGGGGAAAGCTCTACCCCTCCAACGCGACTGTCTGAAAGGCCTGTGATCCAATAAAGACCATCCACTCTGCCCACACCTTCAAATGCTGGTCTAGCGTCTGAGTAGACTCAGCTCTCATCTCCTCCATACGTTGTAAGTTAAGGACCTCTTTGATCCATTCAGTCAGAGTAGGAGGGTGCGTTGAACGCCATTTTCTGGGGATCAATGATTTGGCGGCCACTAATAGGAATATCAACAGACTCCCCCTCAGTGACCTCATGTCCAAAGGTATCATATGTAATAAGAGAGCTGCCGGTGAATTTGGTAACGAAATACCAGTAATGGTCCGAGTAAGTATCGATCACTTTTATCCAAAAGGCTGGAGGCTCACACCCACCAGATATGCAACATGGTACCCGTCTCTTTGTCACATCTCCAGCAAAGGTCAGGAACAACCGGATAAATTGAGTGTAGAAGTTTTGGGACTCTGTACCAACGTGACAAAACTTTGTAATTTAATTCTTGTATTCTATTTAATTCTTGTAGCCTTATTGGACAGAACACAAGCTTTCGACCAGTCCTCCTCTGAAAAAGTTTCCTCCAGTTCCTGTTCCCAACTATTCTGGAAAAGCGGACGGTGGTTAGATTGCGTCTCCAGTATCATATTATACAATATGGAGATTACATGCATCGGCTGCTGCCGCTGTATGCACAAAGCTTCAAAACAGGTGGGGCTGCGAAGAAGATCCAGTCTAGATGTATTAACCTCAAAATAATGTCTCAGCTGCAAGTATTGCAACCAGATATTCGGGGTGCGATATGGGGCCGAGACACAGTCTTCATACGATTTGAAGACAGTGCGCACAATAAAATCTCCCATGAGAAGATATTTCCGAGCACCCTCCTCAGTAGCCAAGAAGGAATGCGAGGAGATAGTAATTCCAGGTATCCCCCGGATTGACAATAAGGGGCCCCCAGGGGAATAAAGGTTATATTGCCTACCAAAAAGTCGGAATATTGAG
Organism: Phyllomedusa bahiana; assembly: GCA_025379985.1. Classification (NCBI taxonomy): domain Eukaryota; kingdom Metazoa; phylum Chordata; class Amphibia; order Anura; family Hylidae; genus Phyllomedusa; species Phyllomedusa bahiana. Next base: position 157,811 of record JAODAL010002729.1, read on the forward strand.
AGCGTAACCTGTGTGATTAGAGGAAGGCCAGAAAACCTAATGCCAGATAAAAAGGGTAGGAGCCAGGGTAAGGAGAATAGTGGTCTCCCACAGAGTCGTTCCTCAACTAGTATCCAGCGCTTAAGGGTACGGGAGTGAAACCAGTCTATAATTCTAGCAGTATTTGCAGCAATATAATAAGATTTCAAGTCTGGGAGAGCTAGCCCGCCCCTCTCTTTCTTTCTGACTAAGACATCCCAGGCTATTCGTGGTTTCTTGTTGGCCCAAACAAATTGCCTCAAAGATTTATTTACATCGAGGAAGAAGGAATTGGGAAGCTTAACCGGGACAGTCTGGAACAGGTACAGAAGCCTAGGCAAAATGTTCATCTTAAGAATCTTTATCCTTCCTATCCAGGAGAAGTCTTTCCTGTCCCATTTAGCTAAATCTCCTTTAATTCTAGAAATTAGGGGGGCAAAGTTTAAGTCGAAAGTTTGATGAAGGGCACTAGGGATTTGCACCCCTAGGTAAGTGAAAGAGTCATTCACCCATCTAAAAGGGAACTGATTTTGCAGGCGCCCCACTACCTGGGAATCTAAAGAGATATTAAGGGCCATACTTTTAGAATAATTAACCTTAAAATTACTAAGTATACCAAAGGTATTCAGAAGGTCCATCAAGGTCGGCAGAGAGGAAACCGGGTCCGTAACATATAGCAAAAGATCATCCGCATAGGCAGCGCATTTATGCGCCTCTCCACCGATCTCGATACCCCGAAACCTGTCAGATCCCCTAATAGATTGCAATAGGTATTCCATAGAGACCACATAGAGGAGTGGCGATAACGGGCAACCTTGCCGAGTCCCATTACTGATATTGAATGGTTTGGAGAGCGCTCCATTTATTCTGATTTGGGCCGAAGGGGAATGGTAAAGAGCAAATATTCTCTGGAGCATAAGTGGGCTAAGACCTGCGTGTGACAGGGCGGACCTCAGAAAGTGCCAGTCCACCCTGTCAAACGCCTTCTCCGCATCCAATGAGAGAAGCATTACTGGTATGCGAGACCCCTGGGCATAATGAATAAGAGAGAACGTTCTCAGCGTGTTATCACGCGCCTCCCTACCAGTCACAAAACCCACCTGGTCAAAGTGTACCAAATCAGGCAAAATAGTATTCAATCGCATAGCAAGTAGCTTTGCATATATCTTGGCATCCACATTAATTAAAGAAATGGGTCTGTAACTGGTACAGGAGAGGGGATCCTTCCCAGGTTTCAAAATCATAGAAATATGTGCCTGCAAAAAAGAAGGCGGGAAAGGTTGGGAAGCCGATACAGAGTTAAAAGAAGTCAATAAGGGATTAACTACAATTTCTCTAAGGATCTTATAAAATTTGGCTGTAAAGCCATCTGGGCCTGGGCTCTTTCCCGCTGGCATGGCTGATATGGCCGATGACAGCTCTAATGAAGTAAAAGGGGAGTCCAGTGACTGAAGCCTATCAGCCCCAAGCTCCGGGAGGGATGTCATGGAGAAAAATCGATCCAAAGAAACTTCTGGGGTCGAGCCGCCATAAGGAACCTTATTAACCGAAGATAAGTTATATAGGTCCTTGTAATGAAAGCTATTCAGGATCTCAGAGGTAAGATGGACACCCTTCCCCTGTCCAGTTTTAATAGCTGGGACATACAGAGAGGCCCTCTTGTCTCTTAAGGCCCTAGCGAGCATTCTGCTCGTCTGTTGCTCCAAACATAACATGAACCTGCACAAATCTGTCTATAACGGGCAGCTTTTTTGTCCAGAAGTTGAAGGATCTCATGCTTGGTATGAAGTACCTCCCGGAGGTCTGACTCTGCTAGCGTAGCTTTATGTGTCGTCTCTAGTTCCGAAAGTCGCATAAGCAAGGCCGACAGTCTAGCAGACGCTTCCTTCTTTAACCTAGAGCCATGTTTAATCAAAACACCTCGGGCTACGCACTTCATCGCCTCCCATTTTGACTGAGGAGAGGTGGAGTCAGAAAGATGGTCACTGAGAAACTGCTCCAATGTTCGTCTAAGATCAGCAAGGCATACAGAGTCGTTCAACAGTGACTCATTAAGGCGCCAGGTAAATGTCTTGTCACTACTCTGCCGGATTTCCAGAACACAATGAACTGGAGCGTGGTCTGATAACAAAATGTTACCGATGGACAAACTCTTAACACTGGGAAGGAGAGCATGTTGAAGGCAGATATAGTCTAACCTGCTATATCTCTGATGTGGATATGAGTAAAAGGTATAATCCCGTGTATTCGGATGGGTAAGGCGCCAAGCATCTAAAAGCTGCATATTATAGAGAAGCTTTTTAATTTTGTTCAGTTTGTTTAGAGGAACAGAGGAGTGTCCCGAAGAAGTGTCCAAATCAGGATCCAGTGCCACATTAAAATCTCCACAAAGTAGGATTTTGCCCTCTGCATAAGCATTAAGCTCGTCTAAGGTTGCCGCAAGAAAAGATAGTTGGCCCTGATTGGGGGCATAAATATTAGCTATGGTCAACTTCGTCCCAGCAATCTCGCACTTAACAAAAATGTATCTGGCATTAGGGTCGGCTTTGCTATCTATCACATGTACTGGGAGATGTTTATGAAAAAAAATAGCCACCCCCTTAGACTTGCCCATAGGGTTGCTGCTGTGTAACCAAAGGGGAAAATATTTATTCCTACACTGCTCCAGTTGTCCCGATAATATGTGTGTTTCCTGAAGACAAAGAATTTGGGTGCGATGTCTATGCATATGATATAAAATTTGGGACCTTCTCTCCGGGATATTAAACCCCTTAACATTAAGGGATGAGATTTGAAGCGAAATCATGTTGACATAAAGAGATAAAGCAAAAGATATATTTGGATTGGCTTACCACTCTTGTACCTCGTCCAGACAAACTGTGAAGAAAAATTCCAACATTGCAACCAAATATAAGAAGTCATATGAACAAGCCACATTAGCGAAATCTATATCAACTAACGTTCGCAGTATAGTCGACTGCAATATACGGGCGCAGGGGGCCCGTCTTGGAACCTATGGAGGGGGTAAAGTAAATACACCTAGTACCAAAAAAAAAAAAGAGGTAGTTCTGTCATGGAGAGCACAGGGGGCCTCCGTGGGACCCTATTTCAACAGATATTATGCTAAAGCTATTGCCTATCAAAGCATGCTACAAGAAAAAGCCTTATACTTTATACCGGAGAGACAATTCTAACTGCCCCTAAGAGTTTGAACCTGGGGTGGGTAGAGGGATATTAGTAACAATCTTGAGCGACCATAAGTCACAACCTCCTAGTGTGGTGCAGCAAGAGGAAGTGCAATACAAAACTAATACACATTGTGAAAACATTATATATTATGCATTCAGCGTCTTGTAGTAATGTCATCAACCCTCTCAAGTCGCATAACAGACCATCGACGCTTCGAGAAACGCTGTTCTTTAGGAGAAAGGACATTCTCCCCCCCTGCCTGGGAAGAGGGTCGGCTCCGAGGGATCTGGGTTAGTGTCCCCGAATATGCTGTCTCCCAATCAGGAAGCGAAACAGTCGGGAGCTTCAGGGCCCTCAGGAAGTTCGGGAGGTCAGCTAGCGTCTTAAGGGTGATCATCTGGTCATCCATTCTCACATGCAGCGCAAAAGGGAAACCCCATCGATACTGAATCTGCCTGTCTTGGAGAAGAGCTGTCAGCGGTCTCAGCGCAGATCTCAACCGTAGGGTCCTCCTAGAGAGATCAGGGAAGATAGCGATGCTGGCACCTTCATGAGTAAGAGCTGAAGAGCGTCTAGCTTTTTTCATAATGTCCTCTTTAACCGCATAGTAGTGCACACGGCAAATAACATCACGAGGCCTATCTAGGTCTTGGCTTGGAGGACGGAGCGCCCTGTGCACCCTGTCTAGTTCCAGGGAAGAGTCCTCAGGTCTATCCAGCAGTTTATTCAAGAGTCCAGTGAGAGATTGCGTTAATTCCTGAGGACCAACTGATTCTGGAATGCCCCTGACTCGAATGTTGTTTCTGCGATTCCTATTTTCAGCATCATCTACTTGATCGACTAGAGACTGGTAGAGAGATTGCTGGTTTCTGACTGCAGTCTGTAGTTCAGAGATTGACTGTTGCGCCACAGCATGGGAGGATTCCAGAGAGTGGAGTTTGGTCTGAACTTTAGATATATCCGATTTGACTACATGCAAGTCTCTGTTCCAGGCGCCTTTTAGATCTTGAGCAAGTGCAGCCATGTCACTCTTGGTAGGGATAAGTGTGAGGAGTGCCTGCAGTTCAGGGTGCCCTTGTAGTGCCAAAAGAGCAGAATTTCTGTCGCTAGAGGATGGCTGGCCCAGCGCAACCCCAGCATCAGACTGGGCCGGCCCCATAACTCCCAATTCAGAGCAAGAGTCCACAGTCACTGATGGAGCACATGATATGCAGGCATGGGGAGCCCCAAAAAGGCTATCAGGGGAGAAGCCAGGCAAATCCACAGAATCCTGCGGATGGCCCCTGCCAGGCGAGACTGTGAACAAATCTGGGGCAGATTCCTGAGAGTCCCTGCTGGGGCTGCACTGAGAGGGCGATACGGCTGCCGCCAATTTCAGCTGTGTAACTGTGGACATGGAGGGTAGCCCAGGATGAGCTGCAGGAGGACAGTCTACCCCTGCATAATGGGGTGCAGCTTCAGCGTCCCTCTGAGTCCCTGAGGAGTCTCCACATCCCCTCATATAGCCAATGGGGGCAGGAGTCTGTTTCTCCCAAACCCCTTCCAGCGGGACCGACATAGCAGGGCTCTGCTGCGGGATGCTGGTGCCCGGAGATGGCGGCCTCCTCATTTCCTCCCTCGTCAGAGCCGTCCCGGGGTGCGCCATTGCAGGAGATCTCTTACCCCCTCCCTGTCGATCCGGGCTACTCCGAACCTGCGCCGGTGGAGCCCCGCTTGCAGGTGAGTCCCGTGTCCGGGTCCTCTCATTCCCCGCCGCCGCCACCGCATGCGAGTGCGGACGCATGCCGGAAGAGCCGCGCTCCACACTGTAAGATGGCGCCCGCTCTGGAGAAGGGGCTGCAGATGCCGGCACCGAATCCAGGCCCGCCAGCGGCGCAAAGAAGTTGCGGATCGGGACCGCAGGTGCCGCAGCCTCCGTAGATCCCTTCTGGGTCCTTTTGGACTTCCTCCGGCTCATAATTGTGCAGTGAATAGGCTTTTATTCCAAGGTCCGCACGGAGCTCCCCTTCTACACGTCTAGTCTCCTCACATGCTTGGCCACGCCCCCACTTTCAATATTTTTTAATAATTCTTATGTCCTGCAGTTTTCACTATGGCCACTAAACCTAATAATATTCTAACACTTCCTGATCTGTAGAGAAAGATTCTCAGCGGTCTGATCATTATCAGCACAAAGAGGGTCAAAGTGAAAGGAGACACCAGTGTGAATAGGATCCACCAGTCACAAGAGGAGATGTCACAGTTCACCTCCTTACACAGTGACTTCTTCCCAGGTCATGGGTCACGACTTGAAAACTCTTCTGTAGAAGTCAATGGGACTGAGTCAGTTTTAAGATTCCTATGTGCATGAAGCTATTGTAAAGCATCTGTCTGACTGCTGTTAAAGCAGTACAAACAAGGCCTAGTGGACAAAGTGAAAACTACAAGACTTAAGCATTATTAAAAAATATTGAAAACGATATGAAAAATAAAAAAATTCCTGAAAAATGTGTTTAACATAAAAACGGGACTTAAACAATGATTCATTTTTTGATGACATATTGCCTTTAAGACATGGAGAATTTTTTTCATTTTATTATTTACTGAAACATAAAAAACCCTTTATCTTTGGTATAACAAACAATGAAAGGTCAGCTCATCGGTGGCCTGTAAGGGTATGTTCACACGCCATTATTGCGGGCTGTACTTCGGGGCAAAATTGTGTCGCAATATGCCCGAAATACGACCTGCAATTATAGTAAAATCATAGCATAGAGGGAGTGCTATGATTTTACAGTGTATTCCCTGAAACATACAAGTCATGGCCAAAAGTTTTGAGAATGATACAAATGTTAATTTTTACAAAGTCTACTGCATCAGGTTTTATAATGGCAATTTGCATATACTCCAGAATGTTATAAAGAGTGATCAGCTTAACAGCAATTAATTGCAAAGTCAATAGTTGCCTAGAAAATTAACTTTTTCCCCCAAAACACATTTCAACTTCATTGCAGGCCTGCCTTAAAAGAACCAGCTAACATCGTTTCAGTGATTGCTCCATTAACACAGGTGTGGGTGTTGATGAGGACAGGGCTGGAGATCAATCTGTCATGATTAAGTAAGAATCACACCACTGGACACTTTAAAAGGAGGCTGGTGCTTGGCATCATTGTTTCTCTTCTGTTAACCATGGTTATCTCTAAAGAAACACGTGCAGTCATCATTGCACTGCACAAAACTGGCCTAACAGGGAAGAGTATCGCAGCTAGAAAGATTGCACCTCAGTCAACAATCTATCGCATCATCAAGGAATTCAAGGAGAGAGGTTCCATAGTTGCCAAAAAGGCTCCAGGGCGCCCAAGAAAGACCAGCAAGCGCCAGGACCGTCTCTTAAAAGTGTTTCAGCTTCGGAATCGGGCTACCAGCAGTGCAGAGCTTGCTCAGGAATGGCAGCAGGCAGGTGTGAGTGCATCTGCATGCACTGTGAGGCGGAGACTCATGGAGCAAGGCCTGGTGTCAAGGAGGGCAGCAAAGAAGCCACTTCTCTCCAGAAAAAACATCCAGGACAGACTGATATTCTGCCAAAGATACAGGGAGTGGACTGCTGAGGACTGGGGTAAAGTCATTTTCTCTGATGAATCCCCTTTCCGAATGTTTGGAACATCTGGAAAAAGACAAGGTGTTCGGAGAAGACAAGGTGAACGATACCACCAGTCTTGTCTCATGCCAACTGTGTGTCATCCAGAAACAATTCATGTGTGGGGTTGCTTCTCAGCCAAGGGAATCGGCTCTCTAACAGTCTTGCCTAAAAACACCTCCATGAACACAGAATGGTACCAGAAGGTCCTCCAAGAGCAACTTCTCCCAACCGTCAAAGAGCAGTTTGGTGATCAACAATGCCTTTTCCAGCATGATGGAGCACCTTGCCATAAAGCAAAGGTGATAACTAAATGGCTCAGGGACAAAACATAGAGATTTTGGGTCCATGGCCTGGAAACTCCCCAGATCTTAATCCCATTGAGAACTTGTGGTCAATCCTCAAGAGACGGGTGGACAAACAAAAACCAACAAATTGTGACAAAATGCAAGCATTGATTGTGCAAGAATGGACTGCTATCAGTCAGGATTTGGTCCAAAAGTTGATTGAGAGCATGCCAGGGAGAATTGCAGAGGTCCTGAAGAAGAAGGGTCAACACTGCAAATATTGACTTGCTGCATTAACTCATTCTAACTGTCAATAAAAGCTTTTGTTAATCATAATATGATTGCACTTGTATTTCTGTATGTGATAAAAACATCTGACAAACACACATAAAAACCAGAGGGCAACAGATCATGTGAAAATATAATATTTGTGTCATTCTCAAAACTTTTGGCCATGACTGTACTGCAGGTCGGGAGAAAGAAGTGACATGTCACTTATTCCCGAGAACAAAAGTGAATGTGGGCCGGCCTAGACTGCTTTAGAAGTATGCACTGGCCAAGTGGAGTGAAATCTAATAAGCAAAGGAAGAATCCAGCATTCACTCAAGGCATCCAGGGCAAGGTAAGTATAAAACAACGTCTTTATTTAGCCATGATTAAAAAATACACGGGCGTAAGTAAAAAACCACCTACATATTTAGTATCACTGAAATTGTATCAACCTACGGAATAACGATAACACATCATTATACAGAAGAGTAAAATCCATAAAAACAGATCCTCCTCAAAAATATTACAGGTTTTTTTTAACATTCCATACCACTTGAAATTTCTTTTTGATTAACTGAAGTTTTTATTATTTTCCATAAAGAACACAAAATAAATTCCACTGTCACAATCACTGTCAAAAACGCAGCAATAGAAAAAAAAAAAAATCAATTCTATAACATGCATTCCAGAGCTTAAAGATGCCAGGAACAGAATAACAGTACCAATATCGTCCATGCGAGAACGATAGTCAATGGACCCGGACTATGAGAGGCAAGTATTCACCGAGACCCGAGTCCCCATCTACCAGAATAAAAACTGAATTGAGAAAAAACTAGAAAAAATAAAGGGAACAAAATGGGGAAATACTGGACAAGACACAGTAGGAAATAACACTAAAGTAGACGCTCAAACTGTTAAGGTATCCAGTACCATCAAATAACTGCTACAAATCTTTCAGTATGCTGTAAGTATCCCAAGATTTCCAAATGCCGCTTGAATTTTTTTTTATGGTTTCCTAGTACATTTTATGGGTCAATAGTAGTGTTGAGCGATTGCGTTGGCTATCGAGATCGAGCGATAGTCGATAGTCGGCCGCTATCGATAAGGTTTTTCGATAGTGAGCATCGATTATGAGCGATTACCATTAAAGTCTATGGGAGAGCAACAACACCTTCATTCTTACACCCAAACAAGGCTGGAGAAGCTGAAATTAACATCCACAACAGTCAAATGGATACGTGCTACATCTTAGGCAACACACTTAGGTTATAAAAGTCACAGTAAAAAAGTCACAGACCATTCACTATCCCTGTCTTGTACCACAGCCTGACCCTTAAACCTGCATCACCCACAAATTGAAAAGTGCCAGAAGGCAGTATGATTTGAACCATCATGTTACTTGAACTGGACATTGAATATCCCTGTCCTGGAACGCAGCATGAGCCCCAAACCTGCATGACCCCCAGATTTAAAAAGTGCCGCAAAAAGGAGTCTTTCAACCACCATTTTAGTTTCACTGGACATTGACTATACCTGTCCTGGACCGCAGTATGACCATTAAACCTGTCTGACCCCCAGATTAAAAAGTGCCGGAAAAAGGAGTCTGTTATGTCTGTATCTGTTATGTTTTGATATAATAAACGGTATTTTTTGCACCTTTCAATTCACCTGTGGTGAATATAGAATTGCTGTTTTAAGATTTACGTAGATGCTGTGTCAATGAACAATGCTGGGTGCGCAAAAGTCAAAAAACACGTAACTGTGATGTTTTCGTACGATACACGGTATTTTTGGCAACAAACAACCTGTGCTGACTACAAGATTGCTGGATTGTAATTTAACTGCAAGGTGGATATATCAACAGTCACAGGTGTAATGGGTAAAATTAAATTGAACACCTATCTGAAATGTATACTGATAATAAAAGTGGAGTTTTGCACCTAACAAAGAGACCTGCAGTTACTAGAAATGATGTTTATCCAATATAAGTTCAGGCTGCCCAATATCCAGGAAATATTTCAATAGCAAACTGTTAATAATAAAGATATTCCACTACAATGTCTACACTAAGTCTTGGTGAACTTTATCCAGTGTTCTTTATAGATAGAGCTTGTCTGTGATCGCCCGCGGGCCCCCCCCCCCCTGCTCCCCCCGCCGTGAATTTACAGCGGTAGATGCTGCTTTAAAATTCTCTAGCTAACTACATAAAATCTTCAAATCTCTAATCTAACTAAATTGGAAGGATCACAGCTAATAGTAGAGGTTTCTCTGTGCAGAAATAGACTAATTTCGCTGAGCTGTTTGGCCACAGGCAGAGCGCAGGTCCTATCCCTATGAGACGCTGAGAGACACTGAGGCTGAAACAGGAAACGCTGTTCTATGTAAAACGAGGTCATGTGATTTTTCCAGCCAATCGCAACCATACACATCCCAGTCATGACGTCGCACACACATCTCACCCTGCTCTATTCTGTAATCTGATTTGCTGGCCGCCAAAATAACAGGAAGCGCTGAAAAAGGCGCGACCTTAATAGATGATGCTCAGATTTTAACCTTAATTATCGCATGATCTGGAAATTTCAATCACCATAAAAACCTTGCCGATTTCAACTTTGTCGATAAAAATCGCTCAACACTAGTCAATAGCACCAATAAAAACTATGGGGACATGTATGAAAACTGTCTAGGTTTAAGACTTTCTTTGTTGCCCATAGCAACCAATCTGAGCTCCTCTTTAAATGGGTTGTCTCACTCCATTGATTCATCTCACCTCAGTCCTGTTTTCTTGGTTTCACTTTGAATTCAGGGGCATGTTTACAAGCTTCCACTAGGCTGCAGTAGAAACCAGGTCTGTAGCTATAGCAACCAGTGCTGGCAGTCTATCATGAGAGATCAAACAGGTCTGTAGCTATAGCAACCGGAGGAGCTGATGCAGCCCATGCAAGAGAGGATTTCTCAGAATAGGTAGGACACTGTTAAGAGACATATATTGCAAAGTGGCTTGTTTTTGCAAGATCTTTAACATAAAAAGCAATCCGTGTAGTGAGACGACCCCTTTAAGTTTTTAGAGCACTGTATGAAAGGGGAGCTCTGATTGGTTGCTGCGTGCAACAAAGAAAGTCTTAGACCTAGACAGTTCAGTTTTCATATATGTGGTCCTACATCTTTTCCCACAAAAAAAACAACCTCTCATTTGTCTACAGAGATAGAAAAATCAAAAAAATTTGGGTCCTGGAAGACAGGGAGGAAAAAAAACCAAGAGCCAAAAAATTATGACCGACTGTTGTTAAGGGGTTAAAGATCACTGTTTTTCTGCTATTCAGGTTTGGATATTTCTGAAATATGTGCTCAGATGAACTGTACGCTGTGTATGGAGATTAGACCAATTTATGATCATGAATTCACTGCATTGTGTTGCTATTCTGTTGCACAAGTACAACTGCATTAGGTACGTTTTGGGTGAAAATTTAAATGGGTTGTCTCAGTAAGTTGATTCATCTTACCTCAGTCCTTTTTTCTTGGTTTCACTTTGAATTCGGGGCATTTAACTGGCTTCCACTAGGCTGCAGTAAAACCAGTCTGTAACTATAGCGACCAGGGGCTGGCAGCCTACATGAGAGACTGAACAGGTCTGTAATAGTGAACCTGAGAGCTGATGGCAGCCCATACAAGAGGGGATATCTAGAAATATGTAGGAGACCGTTAATTGACATATATTGCAAAGTGACTTGTTTTTGCAAAATCTTTAATATAAAAAGCAATCTTTGTAGTGAGACAACCTGTTTAAAGCATCTTCTGAATAGATGGCACCGTTACACCTGCACATAAGATGTGATAAGATCTACCTGTCCTCTGAAACACATTGGTGATGGTCTCTGATTATTCTGCCAGTGTTCTTGTCCAAGGTGCTGAAACTTCACTGATCACTTTAACCAAGTTCCCGCCTGTAACAGCACATTCCTAATCTAACCTTGACATCACTAAACAGAGAATGCAAAGCTCCGAGGAATAATGAAGATTTACCCCCGAAGGGAAACCCGTTCCTATGGGGGGACATCCCTGGGGGCTGGTGCCGTGACACTCATTATGCTTCACTTCTTTCTAATCATTGTATCTTCTTTGGTTTTTAAACCACACGAGAGCGCTGCTGTGCAGAAATCTAGGTTGAGCCAGGAGCCATATGTTAAAAGTAGCTTGTGGAAGTCCAAGTATTTGGAGTATCTGCTGTTGTCCGAGCAGCTGTCATGTACACAGCGTGGCCAGGCTTCTCTGGTATTGAGACCTCACCGTGACCATTTAACCCATAGTGTGCAAGGAAGTCAGAAGCACATAGCACAGGGGTCAAATGCATAGCCTGAGTTCTTCTCCTGCATTAGCCTTTAAAAAGAAATATTTAGGCTGCCAATATAATGAGTTGCTCTTGAGGCATAACAGAACATAGCTACCCCAATAACCACACGTTACCGCACATTACCACATTACCTGTAATGGTCAGATTGTCTTTTAGCCCAAGCCTTGTCAACCCCACCCCAAAAGTAGAATGCGGGAAAACAAAAGGAACACATGTTTTTTGTTTTTCTTTCTTATTTTAGGCATCTATTGGTGACCTTATCCGGGGCTGGGGGTCACGGCTATGTTTTTGTATGAAGCAAAAGGTTTCTGAAAACAATTATCTTTAGGCCTGGAAGACTTTTCCTGATGAGACGAGGATATTTAATACACTGGAAAAGTTTGGGATTGGGCTCCAGTTTTCTATGCATTTGTATGTGTCTTTGGTCTGTGGGTTCATCTAATAAATTAAATATTATGCTGCTACTACTAAACCGTGTCGGACTGGTGTGCCTGGGGCCGACAATGGAGCTGATTCTTGGATTCACCACTGGAGTTGATTCTTGGGGCCCCCAATGGAGATGATTCTTAGAGCCCTCTGTGGAGTTCATTCTTGGGTCCATTAGTGGGGAACCATCAGTGGAGTTAATTCTTGGGGCCCCCAGTGGAGTTGATTCCTGGGGTCCATTAGTGAAGTTGATTCTTGGAGTCCAATAGTGGAGCTGGTTCTTGCGGCTCAGTAGTGAGGCTGATTCTTGGAGCCCACCAGTGGAGTTGATTCTTGGGGTCCACCATTGGTCTTGATGCTTGGGGCCCATCAGTGGAGTTGACTCTTGGGGCCCCCTGTGAAGTTGATTCTTGGGGCTCACTGGTGGAGTTAATTCTTGGGGCCCACTAGTGGAGTTAATTCTAGGGGTCCCCAGTGGAGATGATTCTTGGTGCTCACTAGTGAAGATGATTTTTGTGGCCCACCAGTGGAGTTGGTTCTTGGAGCCCATCATTGGAGTTAATTCTTGGGGCCCATTCTATGGCTACTGTATATGCCTCTTGCTTCATGTCTCTCTTTCTTAGCCTTTCTTCTTTAAAGCAGCCTTAGGCCACCATGCCCAGGGCCTTACTGCGGCTTTCCGCTGCTTCCCTGTGAACCAGTCTGAGCCTAGTCTAGTGACTAACAGGGGAGTAAGTCTACAAAAGGACCCCCAACTACCATGTGCCATTTCCAATATTGGTAACTTCTTATGTGGCTGAGATGCCTTTGAACCCCCTTAGGCTCCAGGTCCAAATACTGACTGCTAACTCTGCACTCCCTATAGCTTCACCCTTGGTGATCAATAAATATTATGGGCGACATATCCCAATATGCAAGCACCATTTTTTTTAAAATCTATTTTGCACCAAAAACACCTTTGACGCCATATTCTCAATGTTAACAAACTGTTGTACACCAAAACTAGGCCCATTATACGCCGGCCACGACACATTGTAATGTGCCTAAAAATAATACGCTGTGCGCCTCCATAACGCAATGCACCTACTGAGGCGCATTACATACACCAGTAATGATATGTTATGTGCCTCTGTTGCATAAATGCGACTCGATAGGCGCATTATATATACTACTAATGATAAGCTATGTACTGCGATTTGCGCAATGCGCATTTTTAGGCACATTGGGCGGCATTTATGAACGGGGCTGCGCCAGATATCTGCCGTCTTTTCAGCCCGATATCCAGAGCAGCCCCGTTCACTTCACTTAAATCACTCCTGCACGCCATTATCAGACGCATTACAAAGCGCCTGAGGTGCTTTGTGATGTGCCCGTTCTCGAGGGTCATGCGGGAGGCGGGGCGCACTAGAACCGTATGAAGCTAAATATTTATAGCTACGGTATGGAATTTCTAGGCATATTACTGCTGGAACAGGTAAAACATGTGCCTGATTTATGACCCGCTGTAGAGCAGGTTCATAAATCAGGTGTATTCTAGACTAATATTATGCACATGAAATTATGTTTAATATGCAAGTTATACCTGACGCCAGATTTTTGAGAGGATCGTACTTTCTGGTGCACTTTACACTGACTTAATGCGCTTAAAAACTGCCGCAGTGACGCCAATTTTCGGACATGTCGCCTTTTATTATTATTATTACTACTACTAATAATGTCATTCAGTGTATCTTGTCTTGATTTTTCATGTCAGAAACTTTTAGAATAGGAATACATGGTGTGATTGCAGCACAGCCATGATGTAGACAAGAACCATACTAGTGGCCACATGAGTTTTCCGGTATCTTATCTGATCATTGCTTTGCTGCACAGGAGTCATGGTCTGAATCACTGCCACATCGCAGCCACACCATATATTCCTAACCTTGTATGGGAATAAGTGTTCAGGTCACTGTTTCCTGTGTACACCTCTGATGTAAAACTATCCACAATATAAGCATACAGCGGCATACATCCTCCATAGGGTGAAAAAACCATCAGTCATGCAGTATATATTTTTATTACTCCATAATGTTCAATGAAATAATATAGTCTGCCATGTTATTGCATACGTTATCATTTTGCCTAATACAGTCATATACCAGCCCAGCAGAGGTCAAGGGGATGCTCCTGTCTTCCATCAGACTAATGGAACCCTACGGTTGTATGTGTGCACTGGGAGCTTTCCTGGCATACACAGTAAGTATAGAGCACTAACCTGATCTGAATACCTACTACTAATCTCTTATCATGATGCTCAATTTAATCAAAATCTGTTTCTTTGGTTCAGAAAAAAAATATCGGTCAAGTCTACAACTCACTGTATGCTGGAAGTTATAGTAATAAAACAACCAGAGAGCCACACTGTGATTGAGTGGTGGAGCTCCGCTCTGACTATAGTTTGAAATTCAGGAAAATGTCCATGACTTGTAATCTGGTTATCATGACATATGGATGTATGTACAGTAGAGTGTTAACACATCTGATCTGTGTCTAACGTCATTAGGGATTAATAATTGAAATTATGTGTTATTGCCAATTCTTGATGAGCTGGTCAGCATATTCTAATGAGTAATGACGTTATCTGTTCTGATTGGTCTAAAATGTACATCCTATAAGATTTTGGCTTATCTGTGATTGGTTAAAAGTGAAATCATCTCATCACCTAACCATATAAAAAGAGCTATGGAGGATTAATAAATTGTTCTTATCTGATTTGATCTAAGAATCCAGTGTACACTGTTTCTTTATTTTCGATCGTGGAAGAAAGGTTGATCTTGATAGGCAAAAGCTGCCACAACACTGTTATTTCAGTGATTGCCTACCCTGTTTCCCCGAAAATAAGACTCAGTGCATTTTTTTATGCAATTCAGAGTTTCTGCTTATGCTGATGTTTGTGATGAAATCACTACAGTACATTAATACAGGTTGATGTTTTGTTCAACAATAAATGTGAATTCTTGTTCATAGAGAAATAAGACATCCCCTAAAAATAAGTCGTAGGGGCAAAAATTAATATAGGACACTGTCTTATTTTCGGGGAAACACGGTATGACAATGGGGGCCATTTATTTTTATACTCAAGTCCTAAAATGTGCAGTGAGTCAATGTGACCAAAAGGTTTCGGATGAAAAGACAGATGATAGCATGTACATACAACCTTATTCTCAGACTATATACTTTATTAACGATATGTGCTGCTATTGTAAATTATAATCCCTGCTCCAAGATTGTAACGGTCTAATAAATCCCATTGCGCATGCTCAGTGTTGCTCAAACAGTTGGTTTGACACTTGATGACCAAACTTGGGATCTGCTTAACCCGATTTTTTTCTCTCACGCTATTCCTAATTCTAGACCTGACCCTAACTGTAACCCTAAGTTAGGGTTAGCGTTTTGAGTGTGTTTAGGGGTTAATGTTACCTTTCAGCGTCACTCCAGATCTTGCATTGCTCCCATTATGAGATCACTGCTAGGTACCCTCCAGGCCGTGGAAGGCAGAATTGATGTCAGACATGACATTGTGTGTCATGTCCTGCATCACTTCTAGATACCGAAACATAAAGGTAACTATGGGACACAGGAAGTAATGCTGGAAGTTGCACTAGAAGTGACAATACTGCTGGTGCAACGCAAGGTCTGGAGCGACATGGGACATGGCATGACGCTGAAAAGTAAGTTTAGTCCTTTAAAGCCCTAAAAGCCGTGATCCAAATCCACAGCCCATTTAATGATACTTACGCAAATCGAATCACTTAGTTTTGTGTCAGATTTGACATTGACCAAAATCTGAAGCACAACACTACTGGTTTATTGTGTTTGACAAACTTAATGGAGAGCTCTGTGATGAGTTATTGGACGAGGGGCATAAACCATTCTAGGCCTTCTTCTGTGTTTGTACTTCCCTGATAGGTTGGGGAGAAGGAGAAGCGGTAAAGAGCCCTCTATGTCCCACAAGCTAAGAGGTACAAACATTGTCAGAAAAAGACATTTCCCAGTTATTTCTAGTCTTCAGTGTAAATATGTGGCTTCAGGTACACAACCATAGAGAGGAATCTGAGTTTTCAGTTGAAATTTTTGTGCCTCCATATCAAAAACTCATGACTTATTAGAAGATTTGAAAAATTTTACCACTAGAAACTTACAGCATATTTACTGGATGAGAACAAGGGAGTAGACTAAATGCAAAGCACTTGCCATTCAGGTCTATGAAAGTTAAAGGGGTTGTCTCAATGTTAAAGATCTTTCCAAAACACGTCACTTTGCAGTATGTGTCCATTAACAATGTCCTACCTATTCCTAGATCACCTCTTGTATAGACTTTAATAGCTCCTCAGGTCGCTATAGCTACAGACCTGTGCGATCTCTCCTGATAGGCTGTCAGAGCTGGTCGCTATAGCTACAGACCTGGTTTCTACTGCAGCCTAGTAGAAGCAAGTAAACATGCCCCGGAATTCAAAATGAAACCAAGAAAACAGGACTGAGGTAAGATGAATCAATATAGTGAGAAAACCCCTTTAAGGATGCCAAATATCACCACATACAAGTTATTGTAGACTGAAAACTGGCATGTATATGAATCTGGGTATGAAATCTCTACATGGGCATGTTCAGGGGCTCCGTCAGGGCAGAACTTACAGTACTCCTGTACCTGATCAAATTTTATAAAAAGGGGTTGACTGATATAGTGCAAGACAGGAATTGGTACTGATTAATGGTGCTATTTGCATCAGTGGGACGGCAGCCCTGGCTACTGATACTCTCCGGCAAACTACTATCTAAGAGAATGTTTTGGAGCAGGAAATACTTCAAATTCATATGATTCAGAAACTGATATGCGCGCTGCGTATGGTATCAATTCATGTATTATGTATGGATGAACCCTGATTCTGAGATTTTTTCCATGTTGGCAGGTATTGTATCTTCTGGCTTATATTTGTACCAGTTTGATTAGACAGAAACTTTTATTTCTACTGTAACATACCCTGTTTCCCCAAAAATAAGACGTAGTGCATTTTTTTATGCAATTCAGAGTTTGGCTGCTTATGCTGTTTGTGATGAAATCACTACAGTATATTAATACATGTTGATTTTTTGTTCAACAATAAATGTGAATTCCTGTTCTTAAAAAATAAGACATCCCCTAAAAATAAGTCTTAGCTCGTCCTTAGGAGCTAAAATTAATATAAGACACCGTCTTATTTTCGGGGAAACAGGGTAGTAAGAAGAATGGCAGAGCCCTGAGGAGGACAGTCTCCTGAAAAAACAATGTTTTGTATGTGTGTTTCTTTTTCTTACTACCACTAGGTGGCGACATGACTCCAGGCTTGAGCTGACTTCTCCATTAGATGCTGTGGGAGGTTCAGGGAGTGACTAGAGCCAGGAGAATCTCTCAGCCTGACGATTCCCCTGCTGTCCCTACTATAATGATCACATGTTAAGCTCACACCTGCGCTGGGTATTTCTTGCAAGGTGGAGAGGAGCTTGGGATCTCTGGATGAAGCACTTTGAAGCCACCATCAGCTAGATGCTCAGGCTGAAGAGTTTTGCAAGACTTGTGGTTGATGGTACAAAGTTTCTTATTATGGAATAATCATCGTGGAGCTTCTGGGATGATGCAGTGGGCTGGAGACCTGATGAAAGAAGAAGTCATGCTGTGTCCTCCAGAGAAGTTGGATGTATGGCTTCTGGGTTACAGAACACTTCTATGAATTACAGCTACTTCTGTTGACTTGATGAGGAATGCTAAGACTATTACTAACCTGGTCTTGAGTTGACTGTAGCAGGAAACCTATTTGGAGGTTCATAAAAGTATCCTGGAGATGTTGATGCCCATCTGGACGCTAAAGGGCATAGCCCACACTGTGTGAACCTTCCTTACATTCGTGCACAGGACTCTCAGTCTTGGAGGGAACATGCAATTCCATCAAAAACTTGGATGACCAATTGTTGGTGCCTGATAAGAAGAGACCTCCCAGCTCTGCAAGGGTTGCAGGCAGCTGCTGCCTGGCTCATTCTTAGGGAGTGGTTACCTTGAGACCAGTCCTGAGCTGCTGATCAGATATCACACATCCTAAAACCTCGGAGGGTTTGCAGCCACACAAGCCTCAGCAGGTAATTAATGCTCTTCTCTTCATTCCCCTCTGGACCAAGCAGCCTCCCATTGCCTTCCTCATCTTTATAGATCAGCCTGGCATAGAGCAGCAGCTGGGGGGCTGGACTCCCACTCATTTTGTGCCTCCCACTAAAGCAACATGAGCTGGGTCTTTAATTGGACTAAACACCAGGGCTAGAGCAGAACAGTTTGTGGACTTAATCCCAGAATTTACCTACAGATCTAGGCAATTCCTAAGACCTACTGGACAAGTACTGTAAGTATCTGACCCTTTTATCTGCTTATATAGAAGGAAAACATTGTTCTCTGGAGTCCTACTCACCCAGAAGAAGTCACCAACTCCTTGGGGGAATTAATTAGCAATGGTCTATACAGACCCCTTGACCCAGAAGGTTTAGAAAAGTTGTGTGTGGAGTCTACTCATACTGGTATACCTGTCAATTCAAAGCTGGAGCTGAAGCAACACATAGATGAATAGATTTATAATGTGGATCTGGAAGGTGTCCCAGAGTCTGTGTAAAATAGGAGCAGAGAACCTTATCTGAGATCACTATTTTTTACATTCAGCTGCAACCGACGTGGAGAATTATCATCCATTATCACATAGCTTTTTGCTCCCTCCACAATAATTACTATTCAATTAGATTACATGGGATGGGTGCAAAAGAGAAGCAGAAGTTATTCTCCAGCTGTACAGTATAGAGCTCATCCTGCCCATGTGATTATGTAACTAAATTATCCTGGTAGGACTGCTGCTGGCTACACTGTGCTGCTCCCTCAATGTCTTGATCTCATCTTGTAGTTTAAAGTAGGCTTCACTGGGATGTCTATGTCATTGCTACAAGTGATATTGTTATAATCATGCTATTAAGATTACTATGTGTGTACTGTTATTATAGCTACCATGATTTTATCATGATACTACTATTACACCTATCCGAACATAGTTCTGCAAATATTATTTCTATTCGATTTACTGTAATCACAACTATCCTATTATAACTACTGTACTCTTGTTACTATGACACTATAGTATTGTAGTAGGATTCATTGGGATTTGTTATTGCTACTAGTGATGTTATTATAATTATACTATTCTTGTTACTACTCCTATTATTATAATGATTACTATTGATATGCTATTTTTATTACTTATTCTATTATTATTACTATTATAGCAACTATTATTATTATTATTTGACAGTAGTTAATATTATTATGTATAGTGATATACTATGGTATAGTAATTATATGTATTACCACTGCTCTGCAGTTTCCATAAAACACTGGAATATGTTAGGTTAATAGTGTTATTATTGTAATTATTATTATTATATTGTTATTGTGTAGTACTATTTAACGGTGGTTATTATTAATATTATTATAGTTTATTATTATATTTATATTTATAGGTGATGACTATTATTATTTATGGCATTTTACGGTTTCTTCTTATTATTTATGGTTCATTTTAATTTTTCATTTATTTTTAATATTATTATTTATGGTTCATTTTTATCCATTATTGTTATTGTTACTACTATTATTATTAAGGGTTTATTACTATCCATTATTATTATTATTTATTTTAATAGTAGAAATACTACTTATCTCAGACTAGTATGAACGTACTGTTTGCAGTTCAATGGAATAGGTCAGCAATATACCAAAGTAATGATAAATAATATAAAATAATGTTATACTATTGATACTAGTGATGGTATCTTTACTTTGGTGATTGATATAACTCATGGTTTTGTGTCACTAGTCAATACACTCACTTAAGAAAACACATAGTGGACATAGACAGGACATTCTATCAGACAGTTTTGTGAAAAGGGCATATTGATTATTACTTTACCATATTGCAAACTGGAGCTTTATCATTCCAATATCAGCTTTCCTTTCTCCAGTTACAATATTATCATATAAGTGGTGGTGTTAAAGGGACCTATAGAAACACAGTTGTAGAATAACGCACTTTAAAGGTGTATACATGTAGTAGTCTCATTTGTAATTTAACTCTTTTAATTATGCCCAGTGGTTACTCTCTGAGCTCAGGAGGTTTACCTGCAGTCATGTATAAAATCACAAATAAGACAGAGTGAAATCGCCTTAAGTTTTATCAATGGATAAACTCAGCTCTGCACGATCTCTATATGGCTAATACTGTACATGCATGGTCTGTAGTTACATAGATTGGAAATGTGCTGTCATGGTGCTGATGTACTCAGATCAGTTCACCTGATAAAGAGCCAGTAGCGAATTATTAAATTGTATTGTAGGCTACTAGCATTCTGGCAAATGTTAATCAGAGTGTGCAACCCAGAGAGCTATGCATGATGTGCTTCCCCTATTTATAAAGCACTGCAGAATATGTTGGTGCTATAAAAAGGTTAAAAGGTGATAACTGACATATATGATAAGAGTCATATTATATATATTGCCTTGTAAGCATTCCTTTCTAAAAACTAATGGACATAGAACTAGCCCTGTGTCTGCAAATTAATTGCCTTCATTATTGCAAAGGGATTTTGGTTTAGAACTGGAAAAGTACAGAATCAGTTCAGAGATTTGGATCAATTAGCTGGAAGAAACGTTTTTGAACATCAACCAAATTTATCCACAGGCCAAGAACAGGTGGATGGAATGTTAATTGCTATCTGCTTCCTGCTCTCGCTCACGCCTCATTTCGATGGCTCTATGTGCTTTATTTAGGAGTAATCAACCCTTAGGTCATGGAGTTCTTACCTGACCATTCTCACGGGGCACAAATTAGAGTCCCCGGGGGCAGCATTGTGCTTTGTTCAGACATGACTATGGCAGCAATGCAATGAGCTTATTCATTATAAAATACGTCAATGTTTTGTTGCCCCTCTCGGTCTTTGATATTCATCATGGTAAAACAATGATGCAATGTCCAGTGAGAAAAATGTGAGTCTATATAAAGAGTACAATTAATTAATGGAGCATTTTGAAATATCTACACCCCCTCCAAAAAATACTATATTTTTTATGATATGCAGACATCAGAACCCTCATTGAATGTTCATTAGAAGCTGGAGCCTTATCATGTAGTTATTGACTTGTAATCTTGTACAGTCAAACTTGGACTCCTATGAAATTAGGAATTGCCAGAGTCACTATAAGATTCCAGAATGACTGAACCTGCAGTGTTTCCCTATGGAAAAAAAAAGTGGTAAGAAAGCTTCCAGGCACGGGTATCAGACGTTTCAGATTTGGTTGATAATTGCCGGTTAGTCATCAGCTTTTTTCCACATGGGGAACACAAATCTTGACTCGTTATGATTTGGCAGTGCTGGCACGTGATATTATAGTATGTTATCTATGGTTTACACAGGAGTGTCGGTAAGCTTGGTGCATTGTCTTTATTATGTGCATTGTCTTTATTATGTTATGTTGAAACCATAACTCTATGGAAAATAGGTAACTGGTTCCAAAGCCCCAGAATTTCACCTAATATAATGCAAAAGGAAAATGAAAGGGTTTGTGCCACAAAAGAAATGTATCACCTTTTTTGCTCAGTAGAGGTGATAAATGTCTGTTCATTTGGGGTCCCCTACATTGATCACTGAAATGGGGGCTCGAAGTACCCCATCCATTCTCACTGCGCTTGCACAACTAGGAAGTCTTCGAATGGAGCAGGGGGCAAACATATGCACTGCTGCTCTATTCAAAGACTATGAGACTGACAGAGATAGCTGAGCACTGTACCATAGACTTTGAATACATTAACAGTGCACATGTTTGGCAACTGCCCCATTTAAAGTCCAAGGATCCTAGTTAAGCGATCAGTGGAGCCCCCAGTGATCAGACATTTATCATCTATCATGTGGATAAGTGATAAATGTCTGTCGCGGCACGCCCCTTTTAATACAGATAAAGCAAGGCCTTACATAAAACATCAGAAAGAGCTGCTGGAAGATGGAAATCACTTTCTATTTGAGGACAGGAGCTTCTTTGCCTCATGTACTGTATACACAATGGGCCACATGTGTTTAGGTCTAAAACTCACTTTTTTGACCCTAGATTACTATGGGAAAAAGAGTGAGTTTTAGACCTAAACAGGTTCATACATGTGGCCCAATGTACCAGAAAAAAAGAAAATGACGCCTTCATCTGGTGCCAAAAGGAGCAGCTCATCTAGGCACATGTTAAGAGCAGTCTACAACATCTAGTATCACACTGTACTATAGAGAGGAGCCAATAAACTGCTAATCACTGCATGCATGATAATTCAAAATAATTGGCTGGAATATCTGGTCAATCACGTGATATTCATCTTTGTTACAGTAATATTGTTTATATGGTATCTGTCGACAGCAGACACTTTAATTGTAAGACACCTAAAATGCAACCTTTTACCCCCAGTTGGAGGATTCAGGGTTGTTACATATGTGCAGAAGCACGCAGTATCTAAGTTAAGTAGGGTATCTGATAGATGTAAAACTGAACAGTCAATCTGATGATGGAAACTCTAAAAATTCACTGTTTCTTGTAAGTAAATTCAAAAATCCATCCATTCCCTGGCATTATAGTAAGGCCTTACTCTGGCCTCTTTACTGCAGGTAGATTTTGGCATCCATATTATGGCCACCCTTCCATGGTTCAGTGGACCCAAAGTTATGTCACCAAAGAACTTTACACGGCACAGGACAAATACCAGGCGGTTCGTCCTGTTTTTGTGCCGTGCACACGGCCGCCGGGGGACGGCTTTTCTCTGCGGTTTGCGGACAAAAGCCCCCCCTTCACATAAGCATGTTCATATTCCATCTGAAAACCGGACAGAAGAATGACAATGTTCTATGTTTTTTCGACCGCCGGTGGAAAATCTGTGCAGCCGGATCCGTGCATGGATTTTCCATTATGGTCCATGTAAAAGTTTTTCAGCCGGTTTGCAGCTGGTTTTCAAAACCAAGAGCCGGCTGAAAAACCGGCTGACAAATCGTGCCGTGGGGACATGGCCTAAGGCGATAAAAGTTGAGTTCGATTAAACTGCATGAACGATAGATGTTGTGGCCGTTGTATAGATGTTAAAATGCTCCTGTGCTTCAGCTATCTAAATAAGGCCTTACATGTGACATGTTATGAGACAAAAGTTCTAATGCTGAATATAACATATCATATTGCCAATGGAGGTGGCATCTGGAGCTCCCGGCATTTGGAGCTAAATTAGTGATTAGTTCCTACACTATCACCTACCATTAATAGTATTGCCATCCTTGTATGCTACAGAAGGGCTTTGAACCTTTTGAGATTTCAGGGTACATGTGGGTCTAAAAGAACTCTCGCTTACCTATAGTTAAAGAACTGATGTTTTATCTTCTTGGTTATATAAGATATACAATATATAGATTAATAATAATATAATACATAGAATAATAAAAATAAAATGAATAAATGTATATATATATATAATACATATTATATATATTATATATATATATATATATATATATATATAATATATATATATATATATATATATATATATATATATATATAAAATATATATAAATACATAATGTATAGCCTACTGAAGTCTGTGGTGAAATATAGCATGAAACATTGCATCCCAGAGCATGCTGATTTTTGACAAAAACACCACAAACCCAAGGGCAGAGAGGCTTCTTTTCGTGGGGATAAAAAAATTTTTTTATACTAATAGGAATGAATAATGTTAAACACAATGTACACAAACAGGGATATTTTGCTTTTGGTTGAAAATTCAGGATGAACATAAAATTTCTTGAACATTTTTTAAATTAACCAAATGACACCATCTCTTACCTAGAATGCACAGGTCCAACTGTCCACTGTTTCAGTAGTCTTTGCACAACTTGCTGAGCTCTAACAAGGAACTTAATGGTAAAATTCTCAACAGGTGTTTGATACCTGAATTGCCCAACAAATTTAGGGGATCAATTTGAATTGGGATTTATACAGACCTCCTTATCTTGCTGTTCACATGTTGACATCATGAGACCAAGACAACATTTTACAATTGATCAACAGTACCTCATCATTGTGAGGCTTCAAGCAGGATGCTCTCAGACAGAAGTGGCCACTGAGCTTAGAGTGTCACATTGTGTCATCAGCAGGTTGTAACAGAGATACAGAGACTGGAGGAGTCACAGAAAAGCAAAAAAATGGACATGCTTTGGCTACATCACACACTGATGACCACTTCATTGTAAATAATGCCCTGAGGAACAGGATGTTGAATGCCGCACAACTCCAGACATGTTTAAGAGAGGCGAGTGGCAACCAAGTGTCAGCACATTTGTAAAAGTTTACATCAGTGTGGTCTGCATTCCCTTTGGTCACCGACAGCGGTAATCAAAGAGTTAAGCAGCGGGGATCGGAGACTTCTTCTGCTTCCCTGCGCTTACAGAGTCTGCTCTAGCAATAGAGCTGTTAATGGGGTTGTCTCACTACATCGATTCATCTTACCTCAGTCCTGTTTTCTTGTTTTCATTTTGAATTCAGGGGTGTGTTTACTGACCACTGGCAGGTCCTGGCAGCCTATCATGAGAGAGTAAACAGGTCTGTAGCTATAGGGACCTGAGGAGCTGATGCAGCCCATACAAGAGAGGATATCTAGGAATAGGTAGGACACTGTTAGGCCGTGTTCACACGGCTTATTCCCGACGGATTTGTGAGCCGTATTAAGCTCACAAATCCGCCATGAATAAGGGGCGGAACGAGGACGGGGCCGGAGCGCGGCGGGGGCGCCGCTCCCGGACCCATAGACAATGCACCGTTTACGGCGCGTACGCGCCGTAAATAATGTGCATGTCACTTTCTCCCCCCGCGGCAGATCCGCCGAGCAGGGAGGAGCGACGAAATCCACTGTTCTCTATGAGAGCAGTGGATTACCGTAATTACTCCGACGGATTGGCGCCGTACTGCAGCGCAAATCCGGCGCGGAGTACGGCGCCAATCCGTGCCCAAATAAGCCGTGTGAACGAGGCCTTAATGGACATATATTGCAAAGTGACTTGTTTTTGCAAGATCTTTAACATAAAAAGCAATCCTTGTAGTGAGACAACCCCCTTTAAGTACAGCTCTGATCCTAGTGCAGCTTGGGAGCTGCAAAAACCCCTCTATCTGCAGCAGCGTCTTTTGGCGACATTGCAGATGAATGACCTGTAACACCCGCCATCAAAAGACAGTGGGCGGTCGTTAAGTGGTAACAGGACATTTACCATTTGGCTCGCCCTTCTGAGGCCAGCTCGTGGCTTCCTCCGAGAACAGATAGATGGCTAGATATGTTTGCTTGGTTATATTTGGATCTCCCATAGAAATGAAGAGGGCAGAATTGTGCAAGTGCAGCTTTCCCCCACACTCTCTGAGGCTGGCCTGTAGCGAGTTACAAGCTGACCTCAGAATGGATTTTATCAGATGTCAAAACCCCTCTAATACCAACTTTATAGGTACCTTAAGCCTTCCTTGTATTAATTTTGCCATCTCACGTGTCCAGTAAATTCCTACGCTTTGAGGGATCTGAGATTTAGCCATACATAGATATATCCCAGATTCTTCCTGCTTTTAAATACCAGTTGAGTTTTACTGTTCACTTTCTTGGCACAACCACGTATCAATGACATTGATAGTTTAATAGGGTGTTTCAGATCGTTCTGTTGCACATTTTATGGCTGAGCATGGCCTAGCGTCTTCTGAGCCGTCGTCTTTCCATGTTAGTTAAGACCACAAAATGGGAGTGAATAGGTCGTATTGATCCAGAAGTCATCAAGCATTCTACATTTAGTATTCTTCATTGGCAGCTCAGAGTTAAATAAACCTTGTTTCAACCTGATCTCACAAACGTTATTACAAAGTAAAATATTTGATAGACCTTTTTTTTTTAATCTTGATGTTGTTCGGACTTTTTTTTTTAGTTTCTCTTCATCATATTTTAAGCCAAATTCTGCTAGTATGGTATGATTACACTCAAAGAGGTATTCTCACCATATTGGTTACCTTTAAACATGTAGGGAAAAGTAAAAAAAAGAAAAAAAAGAAAGAAAGACAAATACATTGCTGTTCTGATTTTGCTTAATTTCAGAGTTAGAGCAGTTCTTATTTCCTGCTTGTTTACAGAAGGTTTCTAAAGCTACTGACCACTTCCTTCTGCTCTAGAGCCCTGGTTAGGATGGTAACATCACTCCCTGCTGTGTCTTATCAGCAACACATGAGCTTGTTTATCTTTGTTATTGGAAAACTTTAACTCTTTAAGTCTCTGTAGCCTTCTGCTATGCTGTTAAAGCCTCTCCCTCACCAATGTCGCTTTAACAGGATAAGCTAGGAATAGCAGAGTTGAAATATCAGTCAGTGCTGTAGAACTGCCCACAGCCTGAACAGGAAGAAGAGACCTGGAGCTGGCTGTGAAGAGCAGGTTC
Organism: Phyllomedusa bahiana; assembly: GCA_025379985.1. NCBI lineage: Eukaryota > Metazoa > Chordata > Amphibia > Anura > Hylidae > Phyllomedusa > Phyllomedusa bahiana. Next base: position 184,545 of record JAODAL010002729.1, read on the forward strand.
TCTGAAACAGTCAGATGAGAAAACCCCTCTAAATGTGTAACAAAAATGTGTTGATTTTTCCAGAAACACCTCCACTCCTGTCCTTGGGTTGCATCTGGGATTGCTGCTGAGAAACATTAATGTGAATGAGGCTATTTATTGAAATAAAGCAGCCATGTAATTTAAATGTTGTACAATTTCTTTATTTAAATAAATTCAACTCACTTCATGTCATGCTAGAGGGTTGACTTGTGGCGAAATAGCTGCTATATCTGACCCTGTGCTTGTCTGTAATATGGAGGTTATGTATTCGCCAGCCATTTTCTGTCTTTGACTTTCAAATGAGCACTTCTGCATGGTAAAAAAAAATGTGCTCCTATACCCTATAATGGTTCATTCAACATTGGCGTTCTAGCTGTTAATTTGCTGAGGTAATCTGGAGAAATTTCATCCCATGTTTCCAGAAGCCCCTCCCACAAGTTGGATTGGCTTGATGGGCACTTTTTGCGTACCATACGGTCAAGCTGCTCCCTCAACAGCTCAATGGGGTTGAGATCTGGTGACTGCGCTGGCCACTCCATTACAGATAGAATACCAGCTGCCTGCTCCTTCCCTAAATAGTTGTTGTATAATTTGGAGGTGGGCTTTGGGTCACTGTCCTGTTGCAGGATGAAATTGGCTCCAATCAAGCGCTGTCCACAGGGTATGGCATGGCGTTGCAAAATGGAGTGATAGCCTTCCTTATTCAAAATCCCTTTTACCTTGTACAAATCTCCTACTTTACCAGCACCAAAGCAACCCCAGACCATCACATGACCTCTACCATGCTTGACAGATGGCGTCAGGCACTCTTCCAGTATCTTTTCAGTTGTTCTGCGTCTCACAAATGTTCTTCTGTGTGATCCAAAAACCTCAAACTTTGGTTCGTCCGTCCATAACACTGTTTTCCAATCTTCCTCTGTCCAATGTCTGTGTTCTGTAGCCCATATTAATCTCTTCCTTTTATTAGCCAGTCTCAGATATGGCGTTTTCTTTGCCACTCTGCCCTGAAGGCCAGAATCCCGGAGTCGCCTCTTCACTGTAGACGTTGACACTGGCGTGTTGCGGGTACTATTTAATGAAGTTGCCAGTTGAGGACCTGTGAGGTGTCGATTTCTCAAATTAGAGACTCTAATGTACTTGTCTTGTTGCTTAGTTGTGCAGTGGGGCCTCCCACTTCTCTTTCTACTCTGGTTAGAGCCTGTTTGTGCTCTCCTCTGAAGGGAGTAGTACACACCGTTGTAGGAAATCTTCAGTTCCATAGCAATTTCTTCCATGGAATAGCCTTCATCTCTCAGAACAAGAATAGACTGTTGAGTTTCACATGAAAGTTCTCTTTTTCTGGCCATTTTGCGAGTTTAATTGAACCAACAAATGTAATGCTCCAGATTCTCAACTAGCTCAAAGGAAGGTCAGTTTTATAGCTTCTCTAGTCAGCAAAACTGTTTTCAGCTGTGCTAACATACTTGCACAAGGGTTTTCAAAATATCTAATAGCCTTCTTACATAACAAACACAATGTACCATTAGAACACTGGAGTGATGGTTGTTGGAAATGGGCCTCTATACACCTTTGTAGATATTGCATTAACAACCAGACGTTTGTAACTAGAATAGTCATTTACCACATTAACAATGTATAGAGTGTATTTTACTTACTTGTGATATGCAGATGCTAAGTAGAGGGCGAAAAGGCAAAACAAACTCTACAACCCGTTCGTTTCTACGCTCTTCTTAAGGAGAGATCTTCCGTTCCTGATTCATTTAATGTCAGCTTCATTGAAAAAAAACTGTGCTTTACTTTCAAAAATCAGGAAATTTCCAAATGACCCCAAACTTTTGAACGGTAGTGTATGTCAACATTTTACCCTTTTACTCCGAGCAGAAGACCCATCCAGAAGAGGAAGTTTTTGAATTTAGATCTTATTCATGTTTATGCTGGAGGTTTCGGAACCTTTGTCGCAGAGGCGGCGCCAGGTCTGTTATATGATGGACAGCAATGCACTCAATTGACCCCATTGACTACAATGCTTCTGGTTTCCTCATGGTCACCATCATTTTAATTGAAAAAATAGCTCTGCATGCTGTGTTATTTTAATTTTCATATATATATAGAAAGCCACAATATTATAACCTTTTTCTTCCTTTTTAATCAGTGCAAAATGTATTCATTATAGTACAATGGATATTATTTAAGAGTATAAATAGGTAACCGTTACCGGGTAGGGTGCAAAAAGTCCAACCTTCTAGTCCATGCAGACTTTTTCACAGGCTAAAACCTGCTATTCCTCTGAGTGTGTAACCTCCATCACCTCCGTACTCGTTTACACCTGCTACGTTTCGGGGTCCGCCTCCTTTGTCAAGCATTCTGGGATGTTGAAACGGTTCTACTTATATAGTGAACAAACCATTAAAAACAATATTTAAAAACATCGGTGTTTGCGGGTAAGTGATTTCACTTTTCTATGCTAGATTTATTAATTCTATTATAATCTCAGCTTTTCTTTTTCTTTTTTCTTTTTTTCTTTTTTATTATTATTTCTTTACTACCCTACAAACCCTCCCACGGTTGGGGGTGAGAAGACTTAAAGATCCACTCCACCTAACTCTTCATTGAGACCCCAAGGGCTAAAAGTTTGTAACTGGTTAATCCAGTAGACTTCTCTCCTTAATAATTGTGTCGTGACATTCTCCGTCATATTACTATGAATTATCTCCAAGAAATTATTTTAATTGTCATTTTTGACAGAATCTGCGCTGGAGGCTCCGAACTGAACCCCTGACGCAGGTGTGAACATGTCCTTACCAATTACATTTTGCAGTATTCTGCAGTATTCCTGTCCACTTTGGCCTCACAAACATGACAAAAAAAAACACTAACATAAAAACATTTTTACTTTAGCTTTAAATTAGTATAGGCTAAATTAAAAAGTAAAAAATAACATCACTAATCCCTTCTATGTATGTGATTAGAGATTTAGCTCCTTAATGGGCTTTTGTGTATAGATAACTATGAGATGGTTCTTTGGTGTTACATTACCATTCTTAAAAACAACTTCAATTTTATTTCATATTTCCGCAATATTCTACAAGATAAATACTACTGGGAATATCTATCTATCTAATATCTATCTATCTATCTATCTATCTATCTATCTATCTATCTATTTAAAATTTTTTTTCCTAAATCAATCTTCTACATCTATTCTTCTATCTGTCAATTTTTTATTTCAAACATAACATCCATCTATCTGAGGCAAAAATGATTAGTACCACTAAACAATATGGAGTAAATTGTGCAATAAATTTGCATGCTGTCACAGCTACACTACAAACACACAAAATAATCACAGCAGCACACTGCAAACACTGAAATTAGGGAGAATTGAATTCAAAAAATAAAATTTTTTAAAATACATTCTGCTAATCATAACAGAACGGTATAACTGCAACCTGCATGTCCTACAAAATTTGGATGCTTGGTGTAGGCACATAGAGGTGAATATTTTTTTAAAAATTCCCACCTGAAAGAGGTCATGGGGGACTTACACAATTTGATCAAAATGTGCACTAAGAATCTTACATTTTCATGTATATTAGATAAACCTGTAATGCAGTTTAAATCCTTAACAGCCCCACCGCATTTGACGTCGGCGTGAAGGTCTTCATCGCAGCGACGTCTTTTGAACATCAGGTTTTCGGCCCGGGCGCCGCAGCAGCGCTGGAAAGGGCTTATAAAACAGCCCCGCCCAGCACACCCGCAACACCAGGAGTGGGGAACCCAACCCCCCCGTGCTTTAACCTTTGATTGCCGAGTTCGTCATCATGGATTTAAAAAAAAAAAAAAAAAAAACATAAAAAGGTTAAAAAAAAAAAAATAAATAAATAATAAATTAAAAAAAAATATTTAATAAAAAAAAAAGTGCATACATTTACACACACCCCACATTTTCGGATGTGGTAGTGGTTCCCCTGGACCACCCCAAGGGTGATTTTAAACCCCCAGGGGAAAGGAATCTAAGTAGGTGGTTTTTCCCCGAGCCCGCGCAAAGCGGGATGGATTGCTGCGGCGGATTTCTACCCGGGCGTACCCCCGACGGACTTGCTTTCGGGGGGCACCGAGGTGTTGCTGGTACAAAATCGTAACAGGTTTGTAGTGGGGACAGGCAAAGGTCGGGGCGCGGCAATGGTTCTGGCAAGGGACGGGGGCAGAAGGTACAGTACACAGTAAAAGGAACAAACACTTTAGGAAAGCTTCCTCCCAGCAAAGGCACTATCGATTCGGCAAAGGTGCGGGGAAGAGGCAGGGCTTAAATAGGGACCGTGGCCGGTAAAACCCAAACACCCGGGGCAGTCCCTTTAAAAACTCCCGGGATGCCCCGCGCGGCTCAAGGGGGCCCCGTGCACCCGGCCGGCAGCAAGGAGCGCGCCCAGGACGGGACCAGGCGTGGATGTTGAAGGGGGGGTCCCCCCGACGTACCCCCCCAAGGGGGGTCGGGGGGGGGCCCACCCAAGGGGGCCGGGGGCCCCCCCCCCCCCTTTTGGCCTCCCCCTCTTTCGGCCCGCATAAACTTAACAAGAACCCCCATCCAGGAGTTTTCCTCCGGCCCCAAAAC